>VKHH01006096.1:0-27357 GCA_015144975.1 Epipyxis sp. PR26KG | reverse complement strand
AGCTTTTTCCTCTTGTTTAGTTGAACTGTTTTGATTTGCTCAGTTAATTCCTATTAATTCATTCATTCATTCCTATTCATTCATTCCTATTCATTCATTCCTTATTAATTAATTAATTAATTCATTCATTCATTCATTCTAGAAGAAGAAAAGAAGATCTTTTGATGAACTAGTTATAGTTTGCTCAACTCAACATCTCAACATCGCATGAACAAAACTCACAATCTACAAGCAAATATACAATAGATAAATCCTCTTTCAACATCACATTCAATATTCAACGAGGCACCGAGGGTGTTGTAATTTTTTAAATTTTGAAAAATGGCGCAACATCCAAATGATACACAAATTTATCCATTATTTTGGGGCATATCTGTACTGGGTTTGATAAGTTTCATTGAAATTTATGCAGTCTCTGCCAATGAAACTTCCCGAGATATTAACAAACGAATAATTACAAAAGAAACAACAAATAAATCATGGTGCGAACAATACTACCAAAATTATGAAGCGGAATGGTTTGTTTCTTATAGATGGGATTATTCATTTTTAGAGGTGGTTAGAATACTCGAATCCAAATTCAAGAATAATTTGCACACCATTGTTTGGTTGGATTTGTTTAGTATTAATCAACATTTTATAAAGTCAGTTAATTGTGAGACAAATGATTTCAAAACTGTGATTGAGAAAGTTAAGTGTACACTCACTATATTGGCACACCTGCCTGATGACCATTTTCCCACATACAAAGAGTTGAAGTTGTTTCAAAGAAGTTGGTGTATTTATGAAATTTACAAAAGTATTGAATATAATTGTAAAATCGAATTTGTGATGTCTGAAGTTGACTCTGAGGCGCTTATTCGTGATTTGCACACCAATCCATGTGATGTAATGAAAGCTCTTTCTAATGTGGACTCGAAGAATGCATCTGTTTCGCCTGATTATCCTGAAGCTAAGGACCGTATTGATTCTATGATTGATAAGGGTCTAGGTCATTCTGTATTTAATCGTCTCATATCAAAATTATTGATAACAGAATTTGTGGTGAAGAAAATGGTCAAATGTATCACTAATCCATCTCTGCGGTCTTTTCCAATGTTGAATTTATGTTCAAGTCATGAGTATGTTCAAAATGATTTATTCGTTTTTCTCTGCGGTCTGGTACTCTTATCCATCAAGCCCGAGGTTTACCTTCATTTGAGTTATGATCGATTGAACTATTATTTAGTATCTTGTGCAGGGTTTTTGCTCGATCAGGTCCCACAAGTCCCGAAGTATCTTTTTACTAAGCTTATTGGGAAATCTTTGGAGTCTGATTTATCGATTAATAATAAGTTTGATTTGATTTGCATGATAGTAATTACAAGTTGTGAGTTTCAATCAGTTATTGAAGAATGGAATCAAAGGATGCATGGGATGGTGATTACTATCAATCAGCATTGTCGATTATCGTTGAGGCAATTTCATGCCGCATCGAATAATGATCGTCGTATATTGATTGTCTCATTTCATCAGGGTTGGTTTGCTGTTGAAAAGGCCGTAATTCATCCTATATTTGTGAAAGATTTTATTTGCGATGAAATCAATAGTATTATGGGTTTGGAAGCTCCACTTTTGTGTTTTATGATGAAAATCGATTCCGTCTATGATAGTGAGTTTGAGGTTGCGATAGTTTTAATGGTATTGGTATCAAGAAGGAGAATGTGGTCAAAACGATTCTTATTCACCATCCCTTTTAGCTGGATCAATCACTGCTACTAAGCTAATATTATCAAGAATGGTGGATCATAATAATTATGATCATCATAACTCAATTTCATTTATGATTATCCATAGTTGAAATGATTCTTGAAAAATATATTAAATGAGTCGTTCAAGGGGTTTCTCTCCTATTTTTGAAATTTGAAATATTGATTTGGTTATTATTATTGTGAGAGTTATTTTGGTTTTGGATGTATTATAATAACAATCATGAAATGGTATGGTTGGTCTGGATTCGTTGAAGATGTCTAAAGTATGGACATACAAAAGCTTAAAATTTTATGAGTCTTATTTTTATTTATTTTGATGGCGAAGTTTATAAAGCTGTTATAAGGATGGAATAAATCGATATTTTTTGATAATAGCAAGCATTCATGCTGATACATATATAGTAGATATGTATCATCATGAATGCTGTTATTTGATTATTATATGCTAGTTATTTATTTCCTACTTGATATATGTTAGTTTGTAGTTTATGTTTATCGCTATTGCTATTGTATTCTTTTCATGAAAAATCATTTGTATGATTTCACAGTTGCTGTAATCGATTACAGTTACTGTGAATATCTTATATTATTATGGATTTTATTGCGAGCATATCGTTTGGTAGACTTGAGCTGATCAGTGCTGGGCAGAGGAACAGATAATGGTTGGGTTGAAGGTATGTTCCTTTCAGTTGGACTCCACTCCGTTTTAACTGTATTCAGACTGGACAATATTTATTTAATACTTGATTTTGATTAACTATTATTATCTGCATTACAAGAAATGACATGGAATAAAATATGATAGTTGGAAAAATAAAAGTTAATCTCTACTAATTTTCATTTTAGATAAATATTGTCCAGTCGGAACCAGTTGATACGGAATGGAGTTCAACTGAAAGTTACATGCCTCCAACTTACCCATTACCTGTTACTCTGCACAGCACTGCTCAGCTCGAGCTACCAAACGATATGCTCGGAATAAAATCCATCATAATATTTATATATTAATTGTATTTTTAATGTGAGTCATTAGCTTTACGATGACTGATTTTAAGTTAAGAAATAATGATATTTTATTATTTCTTTATTTTATTAATAAAATAAATTCTTAATTCTACATTACAGTAATAATATAATTTATATTTATTTTATTTGAAGAGACTCATTAATTACATCGATTTTGAACTAATCCCAATATCTCCTTACCATCGCTGCACAGCAACAATAACTTTATTGCACTAGGAGGAATAGGAAGAAGGGTGCCCTATTGTGGCATGTTTTAACCGTTTTTTTCATCATAATGAATTCATTTTAGAAACTATAGTCTGTTGACATTTATATCAATCCATGTAACGCGATTTGCTTTTCGAAAGAAATTTTAGATTTTTTTTACTTCTGTGACACAATAGGGCCGGCCGTGCCACGCCACACAAGGGTACCTTCTTGCTATTCCTACTAGGAATAGTTTCTAAATATTTCCAATTTTTATTGAAATTGCCTTGTTGGATAAATGTTTTCACAAATGTTCAGGTCAAAACTAGGACTAGCTTTATTTAGAGTAAGTATTGTAAGATATTTTGTGATAAAAAAAAATTAAGATTTTCAATTAATTAGCTTTACTATTAGTTTATGATAATAATTATAAAATATTAAGATTATTAACCAGAAATATTCATGAAATCATCGCTAGTTTGAACGATTGTATAGTATTATATAATGACAAATGAGGTCATGATGATATAAAAGGGTTTAAAATAATCATATTCTTATTATTCTTATTATTATCTTTATTATAATTATGATATAAATTGATTATATTATAATATAAACAAAATCACAAAATTAATTCAAAATATTTCTATTATGATAAAATGAATTGGAAATGAACAAAATCAAACAACAAATGAAATTTTCAATCAAATAAAAGAAATTCTCGATTCCCATAACCTGACATTGATGGCTGTTTACAATTATTTGTCATATCATTTTATCATATTATCATATAATTATTATACAACAGCGCAATATTATATTATTATTATTATTATTATTATTCTCCTTTTTATGGCTGATAAGTTTGAACAAGAAAATAAAAGATCAAATATCTCTTAAAATATAATAATAATTATTATTATTATAAATGTTATTATTATTATTATTATTATTATTATCATTATTATTATTATTAACTATAATAATTATTATTATTGTTAACATTATTATTATGGATGAGATGCTATGTTGAATATTCGATTATTGTAACAATTATCACAGCAAACATAACAGCTATTCCCACAGTAAGAAGGGCTATAGCCTGATAATATAATGGCCGATTATTCTCTGGCATCAATTTCAAATATATCGCAGCTGGTAAAATCAACGTAGCTAATGACCCTACAATCAAAAAGTTAATAATAATAATTATACTATTATAATATTATTATTATGTGTCAAGAAAAATATGATGTGAAACTGTTGCGTTACGGACCAAGCATAAATAATATACTAAAGAGGGCTAATAATAATGAAGATTACTGGCGCTTTCGCGGCAGGACAGCTCTTAAATCAAATCTACTGTATCAACATAACATCTATAGACTTCATAAATTAATTAACAAAATATTATTATTATTATTATTATTATTATTATTGTTCATAATTATCATAATAGATACCTCCAATTCCTCCTGTTATATCTAAAATCAAAGAAAATGCCACTCCTGACGCCAAGCCCAATCCAAGTAGAAGTAATACAACAGTTGTAATCGCAGCTAACAGACTTACTGTAATGATCGTGTGAACAGCAACAGGCAATTCCTCACTCCTCTTATTGAGACACACCTTAACTATGCTGTATCGCATAATCACAAAGTTGACAGGAATGTACAAGATAAGATGAGTTACAACCATGACTTTGAAAAAGTCATAACCATGTTGAGGGAAGTTATCTAATATCATACCACTCGTGTCACCTTCAAATGACAAGTACCCTGCTATCCCCATAGTCACGCACATGAGGGATCCTGTGAACACAGCACGACTGGTGATGATTGACCAGCTATCATAATTCCTTGACTTCTTCTCAGTTGAGATGTAGCCTTGAAAATTAGCAGATGCACATGATAAAGCAAACACAATCGAGCCTGTTGACGCTAGCATCCCTGTGATACTAAACGCTTTAATATCATTTTCACTCGAGCCATACTTTTCGACATGTTTAATCGGACCAGCAATCAATACCAATAACAACACTGCCACGATTGCTGCTATAGAAAATAAACTTAAATAAGCTAAATGACCGAAGTGCCTAAACAAGCAGACTGGTGTGACAAAAACAGAAACGGAAATGATGGTGGTGAAGAAATCATTGCAAACAATAGAATCGCAGCCCCACGAGCTTAATAAATCTGATAAGGTGGTACCAACGATTAAAATATATCCTAATTGAGAACCAACTGTGAGGACAATTATTGATATATCCACCAACAACTCTCCATTCTTCCTGAAAGCTCTTTGCGCCAATCCCGAGTATTCTAAAACATTTTCTTGTATTCCAGCTGCTGTCAAACACAGCAAACCAGTCCAAGTGCAAATCGATGCAATTAAAAATCCAAGCAACCCTCCAACTATACCACTCGACTTAAAAACGTAAGGTTGATTAAGAATTCCACTGCCAATCATAGTGTTCAACAATAAAAATGTAGTCAAATTTGCTGAATTGCTAGGATGAATTCCGCTAAAAGAAAATGAAGAGGAGCGTGTTCTCTCATCATAAGGATCATCAAAATTTTCGTCTCGGTCATTATTGTCAATATATTCTATATCCTTTGCTCCCTTTATCATAGGATTTGATGAGTCTGTTTCATTATCAGTATTACTATAGTCATGTTTTATCAAAGGACTATCAATTTCCTCAAATTTATTACCACTTTTGTTAATTCCAAACATTTGTTTGAATATGATACTATAATAAGTTAATATAAAAACACAAGTTTCTGGTTCCAATGGAGATTTCTGATGTGCTACGAACGAATGAACGAATGAACGAATGAACGAATATATTATATATTATATTCTATATTTAATATTTTTTAGTAAAACTACTGTACAGTAACTAAATTTTGACAAATTGTTTAATTATCAATATAGAACTACTGAATTGGCAATATGAAGCGCGGTGAATAAAAACTAATTAATTTTACAGTTCTGTATAAATATATATATGATATATATTTAGTAGTACCCCATACCGTTCATGGATCCCGGGATCCATGATCCGGTGATATGGTATCCTATTATCCTTTTATTGTAAAAAGCTCCCCCACGAACAGATAGAACTAGATATTTTTATTAGATATTTTTCTTATTAGATATTTTTCTTATGGATAATGCGTTCAAGTCCTTCGTGTCAAAAATATTAACTAGCACAATATATACAGTACCAGTATATTTCACATCATAAAACACTACTTTTATATATATTTCACATCATAAAACACACATTGACTGAAAGAGCAATAAAAACTGGAACAAACCAAACAATTTGAGTGTAAGAATAATTGCTCATGATTAAAATAAAATTGGTACAGGCAACGGATTTTTGTACACAAATTCAGCGATCCTCCCCGGATTTGCGCTGGCGGTAGATCACCGCCAACATGTAATTCAGATATGTTCTGCTGTCCATTGCCTTGAGCATATCAAAATATTGGATCTCATTTTTAATTGCCAGCCATAGGTCATTCTTTCTACAGTCTAAATTTTCGAAGATAGTAGTAATATTTTTGAATTAAATAAAAAGTTAACAAGTTATTATCCAAAGTTCAAGTTTGCGAAATTCCAAGACACGATTACTTAAAAGTTAGCATTAAACTGTGGAAAAGTAGAAGTTAATGGTCTGGTCCTATAAAGATTAATAATGAAAAGGTTAGTATGATTAATTGTTGACGCTAACCACCTCAACGGTACCTGTTAAATCGTGGAAGTTCTTGGACGTTACCTATACTGGCCTTAGGGGTAGTGTTTTGAACAAATGCTAAATGAGAAGTAGAAATATTATACTCTGAAGATTTGACGAAAGATAAATTCAAATCTTGGATATTTTGTTTGGATTTTTGTCTTTCCAATGTCTTGTGTGGACGTTCAAATGTGGTGTTAAAAGTTTCGGAAGGCTTACTCATAACCATCATGGCAGTGGTTTTAAAACGATCCTAATACATATAGATAGTAAAGCATAAGAATAATATAATAAGCAAAATTAAGTCATTGATGATTAAGAACTCACCTCCGCAGGTATATCTCTTACTCCATGATCGAACAAAAGAGCATATGGCATTCCTTCCTTATTTTTTGCTTTTAATTCTTGCGTAGTTGGCATATTTACAGGAAGACTAGGCAATTCTTTTCTTTTTTCAATTGGACAGTAGCTTGCAGCTTGTATAGTTTCGTATTGATTATTTACAGGTAGTTTGTTGCTACTTTTACTTTTCGATAAATCCATTCCGATGTTGTCTTCCACCCAATTTCCTACTCTAATCTTGGAAGAATAGCTATTCTTAGCACCTGTGTAGCAGATAATCGCAAAATTTTATTATCATACTATGTTGGTTGTCGTGTGTCGTAAGAAATTGCGAATTAATAAATCATTTTAACATTAGTATAAAATATAAAAAACATTAATATACGTAGAACATACCACAAATTCCATGCCCTTGATTACTGTTGTACATGATATTTACTTATTAGTGTACGGTGTACAGTATATGAAGATGATGATATTTCTTCGCAAAATATGCTAGATGTAGTAGTGATGTAGTGATGTAGTGAACAATAAAATATTTTTACAACTTCAGACACAGCACACACAATTGGAAATAGAAGTTATTTTATATTTTTAATTTCTGGATATCAAAGTTTCTCACGTTGATACAGATCCCGGGATGGTACAACTTTAAATATGGACACTCTAATAAATTCTAAATGTTGTTGTTTTGTTCAGTTTATTCGTTTCGACCGTTTCGATTTTTGGCAACACACATGTGCGTATATTTTATAACTAATATAAACAAATCAAGAACAGATGATATTTAACATAATACTTAATTATTTAAAATAGTAATATTTCATTTGTTAAATGAATTAATGAAAATCAAGAGATATAGGGCTTGTGTAAAATGTATAACAAAATGGACCGACAACAGCAATAATATTTTTGTAGATCAATTCATATTATCCTTCGGAATAAGAAAGTAATAGCTGCAATGCTCGCTTTTATTTCAGCGCTTATAGTTGTCTCTATTGCATATGTCTCATCTGCTTCTCAATCATATTCTTCTGTTTGCGATACGGTAAGTTGATTGTTGTATTTTGAGATATTAAACTATTAAACAAACCAATAATTTCAAGTTGAAGATATAAGATAATATATATTTATTGCCAAATGATAATGTTCGTTTCTTTATTTCCTTGTCTTTTATATGGTAGTTGCAACATAATATATTTTATTTTGTTGTTGTTTACCCTAATTCAAAATTAGGCATTTTGTCGAATATTGGACGAGTCTCTGACAGAAATATCGAGTTTGATTGCAAGCGTTGATGACGGTTCAACAATTCAGCAATTTGGACAGCAGGCGGACAAAATCTGTAATCTGGTAGGATTGTTGCTATTGTTTAGATATGTGATCAATAGTAGTATTATTGTCTTTCATTAGTTTGTTAATCTTTTCACATACTGTATATTATGTAGTGATTTGATTTGTTTTGTTTATTAATAGGCATTGGAAAAGTTCTCCCTTGAAGCTCCTCTACCAGATGATAACAAAGAAAATGAAGCAGTTTATGATAAAAAAGTAAAACAAAATAATTATGATTATTTATTGAAGACAACAATTTTTATTATATTCATTTTATTTAATAGATTGATGATTTAGAACGATTATTAGACGCCCCTCTTCATGTTATATACTTAAAACAATTATCACAACTTCGTGAAAAATCATTGAAATTATTCAAACAAGCGCTTACCACCGAAGGCACAGAATTTGAAGCGATGATGCAGGTGGAAATAATAAACATATGGCATTGTTGACATGGTTAATAGACAGAAATTCTGCCGATGAAGCAAATTTCATTGAAAAAATTTCATGCTTCATGCTATTCATATTATGCATAATACTATTCTTCCATTAATCCATTCATACAATAAGATCTAATTTGTCTGAATTATATAATAAAATATAAATTTATTAGGCTGATGAGTTATTCCGAAAAGAAGCTGAAGAAGCAACAAGACAAAATCCTGATTGGAGCTATGCGAAAGAAGTCATCAATCTGAAATCAGCTCTTTTAGAAATAGCAAACAAATCGAAAAAAATCGCCGAAGTGAAATTACAAAGTGCGAAAACAACCCAACAGTCGATGGCTTTCATGCAGCAACAACAACAACAATTGCAAGCAATTCAACAGCAAGTATCGGTAAGGGAATTACTATTATTTGAATGACAAAATGTTAAAAAATAAAATAATTTTTGCAAAAATAAAATATTATCTTAATAATTATTTAATACATCTTAGGGATCATACAGCCCATGGAATATTGGAGTAGCTTATCGTGTGCCAGATTCTTCTATTAACTTATCATTGACTTATCAGCAAGGAAGAGGAAATGTGCAAATATCATGTGTACCAGATGAATCTGCTCCTCTTCTTGGCGCGAACGGTAAGCTATTTTAATAATAATAATAGTAATAGTAATTGCTTTTCGTTGATAATGGTATTCTAACTAATTTATTATAATGATATTTGATTATTATTGCTTAATAATTATTATATCCTTCGGTTCCTTGTTTTTATTCTTTCAACAATGATGCAAAAATATATTTCCTTGTTAAATAATAATAATTATGTTTAAAATGATAATTGCATTTTAATAATAATAATAACAATAATAATAATCACATAAGATATAGATTTTATGATCTGATTTCCTTACTTATTATTAAAATATGATATGTTTGATAGGTTTCGTAAATGGAGTTACTCCTGGAAATGTCGGCGTGTCATTCAATATCAACATATAAACTAGATAACGAGACAGGCACACATGATAGACACATAGTATACATTATTTACGAGATGAGCACACAAATCACCTTAATGATTCGTCCCAATTATTGATGGAAGTTTCTTTGTAATTAATTAATTTTATTTCTTTGATTATAAATTATTTATATCTCAAAATTGTTTGTTATGATAGAATATCAATACAAATCAATTATCATTTCATAATATTAATAATAATATCAACTCAAAAATATCCAATGATCTGGATCATCAGGGCGATGCGATTCGATGTTTGCTTGGACACTAATACTAATACGCTTATATAAGACTTATCATGTGATGCTTATTTATATAAGCAAGTAAGTACATATAAATAATAATAATAATAATAATAATTAGAAATGATTTAAAATGAAAAATAAATTGGATAGTTAAAATAATAAATAAAATAAACTTCTTCACAAATCATGCCATGCTTCAATATTATGAATCATATCTAATAAAAGAGAAGCGGAAAATCCTTCTTCTTCAGCTCTATAATAAATATCAAAAAAAAAATATAATATACATATATTGACAGGGGGCTTTGTTTAGTGGTTACGTACATGTGTATATAGGCACCACAATCAATCAATTTCTTTGACTGATCACAAATCGCTTTTAAATCATACTGTCCATATTTTGATTGAAAATATAATAATGATATCACATTATTATTACTCATTTGATTATTATTATTATTATTGTTATTATTATGTGACGAAATGGTTGACATTCTACTTATTCTACTCAAATCTGAGCGACTGCTATAGGGAATATTATTCGTCATCCCACTCCGCGAAGAATTAGATGAGATTGAATTCGTTGAAATATTAGAATAAATACTTTTCATATCATTCATATCATCATTAGAAGTGTTTCGAAGGATAGTATTCCAAGTAACATTCGGAGCTGCCCAATGCAAACTTGTCATTAATTCATTCAACAAAATTTTATGATTATCATTCAAATGAAAATAATATGACATGTGAGCATCACTTTTTCTTCGATTTTGCAGACAATCTAATTGAGCATAAGCACAATATTGAGACATGCCTTCTTTGTCATGCAATGGTTGATATGACATGTGTAATGAATGAATATTAGAGGACATCGCACGTAAATAATTATATTCAATCAACGAATCATTAATATTATTATTACTAATTTGAATTTTATTATTCTTATTTTTCTTTTCTAATTTTTGTAATAATCGATATAAAGATGATCTAATGTCAATAATTTTCGAATGAAATGAACATATATCAAACAGATTCAAATCATTCACTGATGAAAGAAGACAAACCCATAAATCACATGCTATAATAAAATAAATTTGATTCATTGCAAAGGATGAGCCATTATCATTATTAATAAATGATGATTCCTTTTCAGCAAGTACAATGGCATCTTGTATGTCTCTTATTATGACACAATAGGATTGTTGATGTAATAATGATGAGTGAATTGATAACAGCGAATAATAGTTAGAAATACCAGAAATAGGTAAATGAGGCTTGATCAAAACCACAATCATTGGAAGGAAACTAAACTATTAAATTAATAATTAATAAAACTATTCAGTGGTATTATATCAATTGGAATAGGGTATATGAAAGTAAGTATTATCAGTTGAATAATAGTATTAATTACATTTAAAATAAATACATCATTCATACCTGAGAAGATATAAAATCGAGGGTAAGCGGCAATATCCATGATCCAAACGGAGTTCCTAAGTCACATATTATCATCACTTGTTTGATATAACCAGAACTCATCATGAGAAACGAATATATAAAATCATGAATTTGCATAATGTTATGTGAACAAATCTGGCAACTTTGATGATTAAATACATCAAATGGAATCGAATTACACTTTTCTAAAAATACGGATTTATGATTATCAGGTCTATTACTTGCATATTCATTATTAATAGCTTTTCCATCCTTGTTTTGATGCTTAGATTCATTTTTGTATTTATTATTGTGAATGATTCCTGATGTTTTAACGGGTGATGTGACAGCAATGCAATTATCAAATGAAATGGAATGACAGAATGATTCATTTGTGCTGTTATTGCACAGTAACTGTCTACACTTTCCATCCACATTTTGTATTTCTTGACCTATCAAAGAGGAAGATTGTCCGAAGCAAATATAGTGAGATAACATTTTTTTTATCACTTATGGTCTTTCATATTTCATACTGTAACAGAAGACAGGGCCATATATTATAGTTTATGAAGAATAACAATTTAAAAATCATTGAATATACAGTAGTGGAAGTTGAATCGTTGTATCGTATCAGTATCGATCGATATAGTTGGCTGACCGGCTGACCCTGACGGTTGATTCGTTTATTCATTTCTGGCTTTAGTTAAAATGGAATAAACCTCAATTATATAGTACACTTAT
Source organism: Epipyxis sp. PR26KG (assembly GCA_015144975.1). NCBI lineage: Eukaryota > Chrysophyceae > Chromulinales > Dinobryaceae > Epipyxis > Epipyxis sp. PR26KG. The sequence goes on along the minus strand of VKHH01006096.1, from coordinate 15,084 downwards.
CCCATTAACCTAATAGCAGGAGTAACAAAAACTAAATTGTGAATAAATAATAAAATTCAAAATAAGTGTTGAAGAGTTTACCGTCGGGTATATGTATTTTAAATGAATGAATTATTTCAGCATGTGATGAATGAATAAATAGGAATTATGTTATTATACTATGGTATATTTTGTCTATTTATTTATTTTATGTATTTGTTTATTTGTTAATGAACAGTTGGAGGGAACTTTGGGATTTAACGTACCTCTGGGTACAATTTTTCCGTTGAATTTTATTCTATAATATATCTTATAATCACAATTTAACTACCATAATGTAAACTCATCGGTAGTCACTTCCTTTCTTATAACGAAAGTTATTAGCTTAATTGCTTGATAATTTTATATAATTGTAAATTAAATAAAACGGTTAAATAAAAGTTTTATAATTAACATTATTACAAACATAAGAAAGCGACTGCGATGGACACAATAAAGTTTCTAACGAACAATGATTTACGGTTAGAAAGCGACAACTTCCACAGATGGGAAGAGAACATCGCAAACATTAGCACGACAGTTTCGGGACGCAGGAAAACTATTCCAATCCAGACATGAACTACTTCCGTACGAGCTTCCATCACTTAAACGCAACAGCAATGACTTTAAAGGAGAGGATGGAGCCTAGCTGTAATTTTTCTGTGTAAGAGTACTCCGTAGGAGGTTTTGTACAGCTCGGCTCTATCCTCTCCTTTTAAGTCATTGCTGTGGCGTTTGAGTGATGGAAGCTCGTACGGAAGTAGTTCATGTCTGGATTAGAATAGTTTTCCTGCGTCCCGAAACTGTCGTGCCATTGTTTGCGATGTTCTCTTCCCATCTGTGGAAGTTGTCGCTTTCTAGCCGTAAATCATTGTTCGTTAGAAACTTTATTGTGTCCATCGCAGTCGCTTTCTTATGTTTGTAATAATGTTAATTATAAAACTTTTATTTAACCGTTTTATTTAATTTACAATTATATAAAATTATCAAGCAATTAAGCTTTTAACTTTCGTTATAAGAAAGGAAGTGACTACCGATGAGTTTACATTATGGTAGTTAAATTATGATTATAAGATATAATAGAATAAAATTCAACGGAAAAATTGTACGTTAAATCCCAAAGTTCCCTCCAACTGTTCATCAAATAAACAAATACATAAAATAAAGAAATAGACAAAATATACATTATTAGTATATACCGGTATAGTCAACACAACAAGAAATCTCCTATTATTCCTTTTTATAAGTTTTTAATGTATCTATTTCTATTTTAATTCCATTTTCGTATTCATTTATCCATTTACAGTATCTAGGATATTGGACGACGTGATAATAAAAAATAAAAATAATAAATATTGGCCACATTGCCACATTGGTATTCGGTATCTGTTTATATTCCTTTACAATGTCTTCACTTCGTCTTGCTCTTAAGCTGAGTATGGTAGAGAATCCAAATGTGAAACAAGTCGGATCTGCTTCGTTCGATGATCGAGAAAGAGGAGACAAAGATAAAGGCAACCAAAACAATTCGAATAAGGAAAAAGATGCTCAAAGATTGTTGATGAAGAAAAAGTTAGCCCGAAGCGCGGATGAAGCCAATTTATTGGATGATATGGGTATGATAAATTTGATGATCGATATCAGTTAAATTTAATTAAATTTGATGATCGATATCAGTTAAATTTAATTACTATATTCCTAACTTTCTAATTATTTTTAGCGCGAAAAAGAAAAAATATAGACAAGGACAAGGAATTTTCAAAAGAAAGTAAAGATAAAAGCAATAAAAATTCATCAAATAAATCTGCACTTTCCAACTCTAGTCATGATGAATCTCAATCTCAAGATTTCTATCAAATCGTTTCAAAAGTGAGAAAGCCTTCTGTTGCTGACTCCGTCATGAACAGTAGTATCGGTGATGACTATACCTATGGCAAAGATGGAAATGAGAGAAGCAGTAGAGCAGGAAGTTTTGAAATTTTAGATGATAACAGTGTTAGTGTAGTTGATACAGATACAATTATAACCATTGAAGATCAAAATATTGATGAGCCGAAAAATGAGAATAACAATGATTCCTTTGGTAATCATATGGATAACGTTGGTTATGTGATCGCAAAGGATGACCATGGCGGTGAATCCTCTTCGAATTATGTTGTCAGAAAAAATAAATCTGATGAAGATATCGCTGTCTCGTCCATGCAATCAAATGAGCATAATAATTTTGATGAAGCAAATAACAATGAAATAATTGATGACAGAAATACTTTAATTAGTGCATCAATGAATGAAAATACTGCAGCAGAGTCAGTGAATGATAATGATACAAATGATTTAATTAATCAAGGGGACAATAATGATAATAATAACGATAATAAAGGTCAGACTGAAGTGATTCGTCGTCGAAGAAAGAGGAAGCACAATGCTTTGACGAAACTGTCAATTGATGGCAATCCTAATTTCATGTTTCCTGAAGTAGACAAAGATACTGAAGAAAAAGATGAAAATGCACCTCGCTATCAATCCAATAGAGCAGCAGCCATTAATGCTAAAACGAAACTGTCATTGAAGTCAAATGTAGCATCTGGACCCACTACAACAACCAATGCATCCACTGACCAACAAGAATTAAATAATAATTATAGTAGAAAGCAACGTGAGAGGAAGTCTGAAGCTGATTTGTCTTTGCTATCCCCAGGATCTTGGGTTCAATGTGACAGTTGCGAAAAGTGGAGAAGTCTTCCACCCCTTCCTTATGCTGTCGTTGATCAGCTAGGTAGCGAAAAATGGTTTTGTACGATGAATATTTGGGATGAACTGCGCAACAATTGTGATGCCCCTGAAGAGACAGTTAATGAGGCAAATAATGATACCAATGAAGCATCGTTCGCCATGGTTGACACCACAGCTAAAGTAAATAAGACAGGAAATAAACGATGGAAGAAATCCTTGCTGGAGAATAATCAGAAGAATTCAATTCAACCCAATGATGGAATAGATATGAATATCGACGAAAATAATCAAGTTGTGGTGAAAGAAAAGGAAATTCAGCGTCGCAGGCCTCGAAATAGCAATAATCTAGTAACTAATCCTGTTACTGTTCCAGTGGCTGCAGTGGAATGGGTTCAATGTAATCGTTGCTCGAAATGGAGAAAAGTACCTGAAACCATCAAAACGGAGTCCCTCCCTGATATATGGGTTTGTGCGATGAATACTTGGTCTGTGCTATATTCCAGATGCTCAGCTAAGCAAGAGGTTGAACAAGAGGAATCTGAACTTGCTACAGGGGCTGCACTGCAAAGTTCATATGAAAATGGTACCAACAACGACCTTAAAGACAACACAAAAGGAGTAGGTAAAGGTGTTGCAGGTAACCGTATCCGAAGAGGATTCGGCTTTCAAACAGCTGCTCAGCAGCAACACAATGATCCTACAAATCCTGTGAAGAAAGTAGTACAATGGGTGCAATGTGAACGAAAAAATTGTAAAAAATGGCGCAAGATCCCAGCCAGTGTTGATTTGTCCCAATTACCTGAGAAATGGTTCTGCGAAATGAATCGTTGGGATAGTGACTTCGCAAGTTGTGATGTCCCTGAACAATCTGATTCTGAAGATGATAAAAATGCAAACTCTGATACTCGTTCTCAATTAATTCTTGCGAATTCAAAAGGACCTGGTACACTCAGCTATCGTCGAATTATATTTGGAAATGATGGTAAAGTGCGATCTTGTTTCAGTGATAAAAACCGCACCGGTTATGGCATATTTTCATACTCTCAGATTAATAAACCTTTGGCAGATTCCGATGATTATATTGAACCAACTCGAAAAATTAGCTATTGGTGGAGTACCTCGTTCAATGATCATGGCTTGAATGATCCAACCCTTCCAAAAAATGAAGGAGATTCTCGCAATAATGAAAATGAACTGATAAACCATCCTGGTCAAGCAACACATCTTTTAGATTCCATTCGAAAGTTGCATAACATGCCGCAGTCTTTACCATCACAATATAATTCTGTCAAATCTTCTTTAGCTGAAACTTGGCCAAAGAAAATATCGAAGTTATGGGAGATATGGTCCAACTTGACTCTTTTACAACGAGAAAAACTCGAGTGCAGTGTGGTTAGATCTTGTTTTTTGAATGGAAACACTTCATCTTCTCCATTTTCTTTAGCTCAATTATTGTTACCGGATCTTTACAAAATGGTCTCAACAAGTCGATTTTTATTGGATGAAATTGAAGCTTGTCGCCAGTATATGACATTTGATGTATTGAAAGCGACCTTGAAGAGATTAGAAGATTATGGAGAAGTTGAGATCTTGTATAATAGTAACAATATCATAAATGTGGAATACCTCAAACCAATCAAATCAATCATTTCAGAAAAGTCTTCCGTTGATGAAGATAAATCAAATCGTGTGAATATGCCAATTAAACTGAAAAAAGTAGTTAATCGTCAAAATGGAGGATCTTCAACGGGCAGTTCAAGTCAAAATATTTTACCTACAAAAAGTGTCGCTGAATTGACTCATTTCGAAGAAGTTTCGCTCAAAACTAAAGCTGTGAAAGTAAATAATGATACTAATGTTAATAATGCGAATAATGCGAATAATAATACTGTAGCACAAATTGATCGAAAGGATATGATTCGAAGTCAGAGCATCTCAAGTGATCATTTTTCATCAAATGGTTCTGCTGCATCCGGAGAAGAAAAACATGGTACTCCCAGCAGGTTGAAACATTATGAGAAGAAACATTTCACTATCGCTCCGATCCCATCCATGATCTCGAATGATGATGATTTATCGTTGATGAAAGAACATGTTGTGTCATCAAATATTTCAATGATTATTCCAGCAGAAATAGCTGAACCGTTAGTAATGAGCGATCATAGAAATAATGTTAACACAAATAATGAAAGCCATGCTATGGATACACAAGATATAATGAGTTATGATAGCAATGCAGAGGAAACTCTTCTGATTTACAATAATGATTCATCATAAATCAACAACATGATTTTTCTATATATTTGGAATCGACATTTAGTTCATTTGCTTTTTGTCTGAATGTTTAATTTTGAATAATTTTAAAGCTTTATACGAACTTTTTAAATATAAATATATAGAGAAATTATTATCACTTATTTAACTTAACGATTTTCAAATATAATTATTTGCAATTTTTGAAGACTAATCTTTGAGATACGGTAATGTTAATATAACCTTAAAGAGATGTCCATCATCTATTTTATGCTCTCATGAGAATCTCAAATTGCATTAGTTTATATCATAATTGGGTCTATGCTGAATTAATAGACAATAAATAATACAAAAAGAGAAATAAATTCATAATTTTAATTTACTATTTTTAAAAAAAATTCAAACCATAAAAATCATGAATTTATTTCTCTTTTTGTATTATTTATTGTCTATTAATTCAGCATAGACCCAATTATGATAGATATTATTTAAGTTTTTAAAAAATAGTAAATTAAATAATTATTTCTGATAGATGTTAAGGTAGATACTAGGATCTAAAATCAGATGGAGAATATCAGATGTTTTATAATTGGTGGATCGCTTGCATTGGGTGCAAAATGATGAGCATAATTCATACAGAATACATATATATATATATGATTGTTTCATAAACAAGTAACAAAAATTAAAATGTGATTGGAATAGCCGATTATTTGAGTTGATTGGATCAATAATATATATATTTTTTGTGATAGTTTCCTTCACACTTTATCCTACATATTAAATATTTTTTATTTTTCTATCTAATAGAAATAATTGTTATATTTTATTTCCCATTTTTTAAAGTATCAAACGCAAAATAAATTTAAATTTAATTAATAATTAAATGAATTCCATTCTCGCTTTCCTTTCGGTGTTTATTACAAACAAGCCTTTGAAAAATACTGAACATTATACTTAAACTAAACCAATAATGGAAATCAATAATAATATTATTAACGTAAATAAAAAACTTATCATATTTTATTGCCACCCCACTCATCATTTTTAAAATGTAATATTATTAATTAATCCGATTATTGGCACCAGGTGTCATAGACAAATAAAATGGAGCCCAAAAAGTACTAACATGAACTTGATTGCTGTATTTTCTTCACACGGAAAGGAAGAACGATGCAACATGTGCTGTAGGGCCCCAGGAATGATGTTATTAAAATTATCAGCTACAAGCCAATAGAAATAATAACAAATAAAAAAGACTCTCAAAAAAATTCATCATTTATATCTCACAGCGAACTGAGGTTTGTAAATCTTACTCCTTTCATATTCATCTTTTAACCTTTTTAATTCTACTGTTTGTAATGCGATTTTATCTTCTCTGGTTATTCGTTTGCTGCGAGTTTTCTCAAAATTAGATGCATCAACATAATTCGCACTTAAATTATTATCATTGACTTGTAAGTATTTCTGACTGGTTTTAGGTGCAATTATATCGACATCACCTACCAGATGCTTTATTTGAGGTTGAACATACAACCATCGCGATCGCATTGTATCATAATGATCCCACGAAGGCCGAAATTTTCGATCAATATTTTGTGTGTGGATGCTTCTGTTAGGAAGAGGAGCTAATTTATTCTTAGAAATAGTATGATTATTATGGTGTTCATTGGAGACAAGATCATGCCAAGAATATTTATTCATTAATTGATCATTCACTTTTTCCATCGATATTTCTTTACTTTCACTTATGATTCCTTTCTTTCCTCCTTTATTATTTTTGCTATTATTTCTACTATCGTCATTAGAGGTGTAATTAATATCGCTGAGAGCATTTAAAATTATTTTTCTTTTCTTTTCTGTCAAAAGTGTGATTGGATTCATACCAGCTTTAAATCTCTTATAATATTGAGTATTTTTATTATCTTCTAGGAATAATGTTTCTAGTGCTATACTGCTTTTCAAATGATTATTATTATGAGCGACACTTCCATTAGAATCAGCAATCACAGTAGTCGTGGGGATTGCGTCGCCATTCTCGGGATCTGTTATTTTGGGTATAATTTCAGTATTTTGATTGTCAACATGAAGGTGCTGTGGTTTCCAAGTTTCTTCTGGTTGAGTAAAATTCACGACAGATTCAATGAATGTATCTGAATTCACTTTGTCTCTGATGGCAGATCTCATAATTTCATTTAACTCCTTCTCCTTTTCTATTTTATCGTACTTTTTGTAGACATCATAGTTGTATCTTTTTAACCAATCGAAGAAGTCAGGTGAGTACTGAAAGCTGGATGCCATGTTTTGTGTATTTTTATTATTTTCCATCATGTCGACATATCTGGATATTGAATATTATTAACAAGAAAGTTCAGAAGTAGAAATCAAAACAAGAATGATATGTGAAGTTGTTGGAAAAAAGCGAAACGTATCCGGCAGGTAGTACATACGTACATATCCGTATCCCCCCTTTTAAAGTTATACCAATATAAGTTATTACTGTATTATTGTTGTACATTATACTTATACCCGCCTTATACCCGTATCTAACATCCCAGAATGTATTAACTCTAATAATAAAATTTTAATTGAGAATAGAATATTGCATATAAATGGTAAGAAGGATACAGGTGACTGCATAGACTGCATAATATTTGATACCAGGAAAAGATTTTTATTTAACAATTTGAAATAATGTGTGATTTTCCCTCTTCTAACGAGAGCATCTTAGTTGATGATGATGAGGTGTTACCTGGACTAGTAAATATAATTGCTGAATCTCAGCAAAATCATAATGATGTTGTTGATAACAACGTAGATGAAAATGATGATTTTGACGATGATAGTGAAGATAATGACAATGATGATAAAACCATTCATTATAATATGGATTTAAATCTATGCGGTAATAATGGCCACCATCTAGATGACCATAATAATATAAATTTATCTTCATTTAATAAATCATTTCAAAATATCATGGATCAAGAGGAAAGTAATATAATTATGATGCATAATTTTCATTCGTTAAATGATAATAATCATGACAATAACAGCAGCAATTCATTGGATGGTTGTCTTCGAATTCGATCTGTCATGGATTTAGATGGAAATGTGGATATGTACAATCACAAACGGTAAGCATAAATTAATGCTCTAATATATTTGTTATGATTAATTTTTTTTAACATTTTTTATGTTGCCACATGTGATTAATTAAGTGCACTACCCTATAATGCGAATGATATGAATATTAGGGAATTTTGTTGAGCGTATATTGCGCTGTTTCACTCAGCGCATGTCGGTTACCACTAGCCTAGAGGTAAACGACATGCGCTGAGTGAAACAGCGCAATATAAGCTCAACAAATTTATAGAAATAAATATTAAAATCTTATTCGTTGTATTTATTCATAATTAGTTCATTGGATCAATTTCTATCCACACAAAACCATTGTAATATGAATATTAATTTTGTGGCACCAGTTTCGAACAAAGTTCAACGAAGAAAAAAAGAAAATGAAGAATTTGATAAATCAACTTTGACGTCAAAGACATACACCAGAAATATTAGTTATTCGTCAACAGATCTAAAAAAAGGACTTGTTTGGACAGCTGAAATGGTACTAACTTTAAACTAATATGATAGAAACCATCATAATTTACATTTTATATTATGATATATTATTAATAAATGATATATTAATAATAATTTTAATATTATATATTTATGATGATATTATTATTATTCAAGATTTCTGAGCTTTTATTATGTGTGTTAGTTCTGAATTCGCTTTTATTAAATATAATTCAATATATCCAAACAACACATTTTCCACTCTTTAATAATTTTTTGATAAAATGTTAGGATGATTTCTTAAGAGAAGCAATGGTGTATTACTGTGGGTCACTTGCGATGACAAATGGAGGTAGAAACCCTCGATCTAAGAAATGGGTCGAAGTTGCCAAGTTTGTGAATGAACGAATAGTCAATACCGCCACAAATTATAATCAAATTCGAGATTGTTCTTACTCCCAAGTGAACAAAGATCAATGCAAATATCGATGGAATTTTTATGTTAATCCAACCTTAGATGATCGGATTACTGGTCCCTGGTCGATTGAAGAGGTACTTGTACCATATTGATATTATTTTGTAGATATATTTTTTGTCCTAGAAGCCTTATAATTAGTGGTTGAATAGTAATTAATATAAATATTAATAGAATTCATATTTTAAAATGATAATCTTCATTGTTAGGTGATGAATTTGGAAAGATTAGTGGATTCTTATCGTACTAAAAGCAAGTCACCTACATCTATATTATCATCTGATAGTACTGCTATTAACTGGATGAAAGTATCAAAAGAATTAAATCGGCCTTATTTTGATTGTCAAAATAAATGGATAACAATAAGTAAATCAAATATGAAAATTGGGAGGTTTACACAGGAAGAAGATGAAATTATTTTGAAACGAGCACAGGAATGGGGTTCGAAAGGAAAGGGTTTATATGTTAGTTTGGAAAAAGAATTAAATCGAAGAAGTGATGTTATTAAAAATCGTTTAAAGAATGTATTATCGAAAAGAATGAGGCTGTCAATGATCCCTTCGTCTAATGACTGACCATATTATTTTTATATGATAATATTGCCTTATTATGACATCATTATTCAACATAATAAACCATTTGAATGATCAATGCATTCAAGTTGTAACTTATAATTTAATATCAATATTTTATGATTTACAAATATTGTTATATTCGTATTAGTCATTTTTCACGTTATACCACACAAGACAAGCTAACCTGATCACAAAAAATATCATTATAATTTTTTTAAGTTAATTTCATTACTAATTTTAATTACTGTATTTGCTATATATTATTTTTATCATGATTATTTTTGATTGTCGAAACTGCAATTCCGATGTTACCATTCTCTTCGTTATCAATAAACGAATAGTTCAAGCTATTCATCATAAGTCGAACAATTGATAAGTGATGTACAGCATGATGAGATGTGAAAGACAATTCTCTCATCACAGTAGAAGGGATTGTATAATAAGAAAAGGTTTTAGAATTCCCCATAAACTTCACATAAACAATTCGAGTCATATCAATACTTGGTATCAATTTTATTAGGTTCTCAACAACTATAATCGCTTCTTTTTTGTTAGTTTCAATTAAAGTATTTCTTTCTCTACTATCATAGTCAATAATTGTGTTCTCAATGGTTACCGCATCATTACTAATATTACTTGGTTGTTGACACATATTCAAACTATCATCATTCGCCTTGTCTGAAAACAACTCAATAATTTTTCTTGTATGATCAAGTGAATGCCGTATATGTGAACCAATACTTGCATGATAAAAATCATCCATTTTTTTAACATAATCATTTTCATTGACAGTTCGCAAAATATAAAGCTTTTGCTTCAAGAGATCGTTGCATTGATTTCTGACTGAATTGCCATTGAATTCATCACTATCAGTATTATTTTGTGCGATGACAGATTTGTTCAAAGTTGAAACACTACTGCTTCTGCATAATATTAAACGAGATTTTGTTACGAATATGCTGAAACCAATAATTCTAATAGCAATGAAATGGAAAGATCGATTGTTCGAGCAAACCAACATACCAACAAATTCTGTTACTACTGTATTTCAATAACTTAACTTGGAATCAATTGGAGCTTTTATAAAATCCATTATAAATGTTGAACATCTAATGGTTCCAATACATACATACAAGTAGAATGGCCGTTCGTGGGTGGAAGGGCTTAAATGCTTAAATTATACACAAATTGGTAAGCTGTTAATTCTCATGCAGTACACCAAAAAAAGTTGCCAATGAATAATTACCATAAATATCACACATAAAAGATTAAATTGCTGGAATCACAACATCACAACTACTCAATTAAAGTTATCTATACACAACGTTAATATATTTTGAACTTATTGAATGAATGAATGAATGAATGAATGAATAATGACGTAAAGTTAAAAAAACTGCTGTTATTTTTTTTAAAACGATAAAAATAGAATTAGCGAGTTTATATGTAAACGGACCCCTTTCAACTTAAAAACCCGCTAATTTTATAGCGTATACAGAAAAAATAAACGATGAATGAATGACGTAAAGTTAAAAAAACTGCCCGTTTATTTCTTTCCGTTTTTGACACCGCCATTTTATTTCATTTTTTATGTTTTGGGCTACGAATATAAATATTTAACGAAAGAAGATATCAATTGGATACAATACATAGAATTCTTCACCCTTCCATTAACTACATTGTCATATTTACTCAGAACGTTGTAATACATAATAACTTTAGATAATGCCAGAAAAAAATTATGTTCAGAAAAAATCAATCAAGTATAGTTCTACAGTTAACTTACCAGGTTTATGCGCATCACACTTGAATGAATTTGTATCGAAACAATTAATTCACTATAATAAAATAAATTATTTATATATTACACTAAGAAAATTAAACATCATAAGCTTAGTAGAATTTTTTTTAATTTTTGATAATGACATTAATCAAAATAATTACAATTAATACAACGCACAAATCCAAAAAAATGTCATATCAAAGATCTGATCTGCTACACATTGTTAACCTTATCGGTTGAGTGAAATTATGAACATACAATCTTATTTTTATGAAGATGATTTTGCTAAAAGCTTTTGAATCTTATTGTCCTTTAATCGCACTAATTGTTCCAATTTCGCAATTTTCAATTCTAAAATTTCGACTGTTTCATGCAAATCTCTGATTTGTTTCTCTTTTTCTAACAATAACTGTTCATCAACCGTTTTATTTTCATTGTTATTAATGTTTTGATTATTTGCCACTGAAGTAATTTTCCCTCTTTGATTGCTATGATTATTTAATTGTCGATCATTCTTGATTATTTTATTGTTGTTAGGTGTTTGTTGATTATTATTCGTACTAACAACATTATTTTCAGCAGCGATAGGCGACACATTATCTGTATCAAAGTTATGAATATATATGAAATATATTATATATTATTTTCGTATTCTTAATTTGAATAGTTGTATGTGCTTACTTGGATTTTGTAGTCGACTATTTGGAGCTGATTTATCTGCCGAACTTGCCCTACTTTGATGATCAGATATATTTTCGCGAAATTTAGCCATTTTGTATTGCAACTGATGCAAAACTTGTTCTACCGCTCCTGGTTTGCAAGAGCATATATCTTCTATTGTTGATCGAGGTATCACAAAACCAAGTTTCTTCAATACTCGTTGATTCAAGGTCTCGTGATTATATATCTTTTGTTTCAATGAGTTTGCTGGTGGATAATTGTGTATTTCAACTAAAGCTGGAAAGTAAGCCATAATGACTTCTGCTAACATAACCCCGTCGCTAAAATCACGTGAAATATTTCGTTTTGGTCTAGATAATGGAATTGCATCGATCCATGCATAAATAGCACGTAATTGTTCATCAGTAAGTTCACTCGACATTGTATAAATAATTTAATTGATCGGTTTAATATACAGTACAATTCGAACGAAAAATAATATTTACTGTGCAGTATAAATATTATTAACTTACGAAGCAGTCGAGATGTCGAGATGTGATAGGATGGATAGGATTGAGTTTTATAAGAAAAATATTGGCTTCCAGGGATTAGGAATGGTTCCAAATGTATACGCACTGATAGCAATGCTAATGGATCACCAATCGAAAGAAATTGGATGGAATTGTTCTTTATTTTATCAAACCAAAAAAGTTACGTTGTTGTTAGTTGTTGTTTGAAATGAATGAATGAATGGAGAAATAACGGTTTCATTCATTCATTTTTGAGATGATCTAATAATTCAATTTCCAATCGTGTAAAAAAGAGGTACCTTCTATTGCCATATTTAATACCGGTCTTATTATATGGTGGGTTTTAACCAAAATACGAAAATTCGAGGGTACGAGAGTCTTATAATTTGGCATCACTGAATTTTAAATGAATGAATTTTATCGTCGTAAAATTTGTATAAATGAACAAAAAAACTTAATTCACAGAAAGACAAAAAATCATAAATAATAATTTTATATATTAAGATAATTGGCTTATTATACTAGTCTGTTTCAATCACAACAATAATTTTTTCTTAAGGGGGTACTAATATGATAAATTAAGAGTTAATTTAGTGTCAAAACTTAAAATATTTTTTTTAATTCACTATATTTGGGTGATGTGATGATGCGTGTATTATTCTTTCACGTCATGACGGATGAGAGGCTCATGCACTGTGCTGAACTTCCTCCTTATTTTCCGGCACATTACAAACAATTTTATTTATCGTGGATGATTGCTTGATTTAAATCAGCACTCGTTAGTCACTCGAAACTTGCTACGAATAAAAAATCCACCACCACCTGCATCATCATCACACTATTTGTCCTAGTAATATGATGTTGGAGGACAAATAGTATGATATAGGTGGTGGATTTTTTTCGTAGTAAGTTCTCTACATTTCGAGTGAAGCAAGTAAGTCGCTTACAAGTGCTGATTTAAATCAATCAAGCAATCCACGACGATATAATTGTTTTTTTGTTATGTGTCAGAAAAAAGGGAGGAAGTTCAGCGTATTGCATGAGCCTCTTCTCATCCGTCATGACGTGAAAGAGTAATACACCCATCAATAGGATATCCATAAATAAGGACTCCTCCTCCTGAATGAAAAAATTTATATCATCATCATATTTATTATGGTTAGTTGTTGATCCGTCGTAAAAAAGTTTTTGTTTTTTGATCCATACAGTAACTTAACATTTTCTGGCCAAATCGGGTGTAATTTTGATCCATCGACTACTTTAAATTCAACAATATTAGGGCTAAATTTATTTTCGGCAAGGCTTTCAACACCTCTTCTTTGTTCCGTACAAACGCCAGTGGTTACAAGGTAATTGTCGTTGTGAAAACATTTCTTTAGAGCTTTAGTTGTATAATACGATAATAATTAATTTTCCACCATCTTTTGTTCTAAAGTAGTAGATACCATCTGCACCAAGATTGTCTTTGCCATCTCGAAGTTCTTTGTGTAATCTATTAAAAACTGAATTAATATTTGTGGTTGAGGGCGTTCCAATTGTATAATAACTAATTCCATTGGTAACTTTTTCACCTAATTTGAATTTGGTGCTTGCAGTATCATGCAAACTATCTTTGGGAAACAGTAGATGCCAACGAACGTTGTCTGATAAAATTCATAACAACATCCTCTGATAGGAGAATTCAAAGCTGCAGCTTCCTTCCAAGTAAGGTTGAATTTCTTTCCTGCAATTTGCCAGTAAATATATATCCCAGAGATGCACAGTGTCTTAGATTTAGTTTCACCATTTGTGCGCATGATGATTAGTCCATCATCAGCTAAGTTAAATATTGCTGGAATGAACAAATTCTCAATCAAATCTTTATTTTTATTCTTGCAATGTTTAGACAATACGCTTTCGGACGGCGGGGACCGGCTGTAATTCATTCGCAAAATAACTCAAGCCAGCATCAGCATCACTAGAAAGATTATTCAAGTTGAAAGAAGTAGTACAGTCATACTACTACAGATTAGTCAATATCTGAGATTCAATTGAGTCGGACGCGGATAAGCATTTTACAATTAATGAATAGGTATTATTGACTAACCTAATACCTACTCATTAACTGTAAAATGCTTATCTGAGTCCGACTCAATTGAATCTGAGATATTGGCTAATCTGTATGACTGTACCTGTATTACGACTGTACTACTTCTTTCAACTCAAATAATCTTCCTAGCCAAGCCAGGCAGTCCAGTTGAATTTATAAATTGTTGAGTGAATTGGTCTTGATTAAACCCCATTAATTCCAGTTAGTATTTCTGCGAATTGTTCTCCATCAACGATTGGATATATCTACTGATGTTGTAATAATGATGTTAATTATAAAACTTTTATTTTACCGTTTTATTTAAATTACAATTATATAAAATTATCAGCAATTAAGCTTATAACTTTCGTTATAAGAAAGGAAGTGACTACCGATGGGTTTACATTGTGGTA
>VKHH01006095.1:0-27378 GCA_015144975.1 Epipyxis sp. PR26KG | reverse complement strand
CTGGCAACCCTAAATCAACAAATTGAGCCACAACAGATGCTTGGGATCATAATTATCTAATAAATCACCCATATCTATTTTCATTATTTACATTCATATTGCAATTTGTTTATTGTAATTGAATTAAATTGTGAGAAAATTGAAATGTTACACCTCACCATTCATTTTTAATTCTATCCGGATATCTTGAACAGTCAAGCGGGAAGAAAAAAAGAAAGAGGGAGGAAAAAGCGTTTTTCCTCCCCGCTGAGAGGGAGGAAAAAAGAGCCGGAAAAACCACTCCTGACGACCTGAAAAACCGCCCGAAAACACGACACTATAATAAAAAAAGGTTTTGCCAAAGGTTTTTTTCCGTTAAAACGGCTGTTTATTATTAAATCTGATTTTTTTTTCTATATTTTATATTTGTAAAATTTTGGTACAGTATCAACCATTACAATTCTTCATTAAATGATCTAGGTTATCACAGCTTTGAGTGCAACAATTATAAATATTATAGAAAGAAAGTTGAGTGAGGTAAATTTATATATTGTTACTCACATAATAATTATATTAGTAAATAGCTGCCGCTGTAAATTGTTGTAGATTGTGTAAATTATCATAATTAACTTTATACATGCAGATTATCATATTATTAATTGTAATCCCACTACTTCTTTAAATTGCTTAGTATCCGCAATTGGTTTGTTTCTTAAACACTATTATTAGACTATTATTATGGACATCGCTACTATCTCCAGGAATAAATATAGATGACCATTATAATGATATCCTCGGCTATATCAAATAATAAATAAAGATCATCCAGTAGTGCTATTACCGATAACCTTCTTGAAGATCGCTATGCTACTTCTTGTGAAGGAGTTTTTACTCTTTAATAATTGATCGAAATAAATATCGGAATGACGAAGTTACCTTGCAGCATTGGCATGGAATTAATTCCAATTTTAAACTAGAGAACGATATTTAGCATTCATCATACTGTGAGATTATGATTAAATCAAATATGTAAAACTATTATATGCAATAGCAAGTTTTATGCTATTCCAATAATAATAATGTTCATTTATGTAATATAGCAAATAAAAAAACTTTAATTCGACGAAAAGGTGGAGGATTAATTAAAAAAATGATCATGTAAAAATTCTTCATGTTGTGGAGGAAAAAGAAATAACATCCAAAGATGGTTGT
This sequence comes from Epipyxis sp. PR26KG, assembly GCA_015144975.1. NCBI lineage: Eukaryota > Chrysophyceae > Chromulinales > Dinobryaceae > Epipyxis > Epipyxis sp. PR26KG. The sequence goes on along the minus strand of VKHH01006095.1, from coordinate 26,187 downwards.
TGAAAGCAGTTGCTCCAATTAGTTGCCGCTGATTCGTACCTATTAATAATTTGAAAATGACGGAGGAGGATGATACTATATTAACAGATAACAATTATGATGAGGTGAGGTGGTTTAAGAGGAAGAATCCTCTGATGTCGATTCCAATTGTTTTTAGAAAAATTCTTATTTAATGGATCCAACTATGAATGACAATGAAGATCCCGGATCTGCTATGGTTAGATTATTATGAAAATATTCATCTTCTGAATTTCTAGTTTGCAATAATGGTACCAATAAAGAAAAAATGGATATTGTTGGTTCATCTCAAGAATCCTTTTCAAGTTCCGCTAATAATAATCATAATGATTTTTTGATAATAGTGATCGAGAAGAAGAAGAAGAAGAAAGCGATCGATATAAATTATAACTATGATTTGAATTATAATAACAACAACGACGATGATATAATATCTTCTATTCCAAAATATATTATGTTTTATTTGCAAATGATATTATTACTCAAATAGAAAATTTACTTAATTTTTTCCGTCGTACATAATACATTTGCGTAGAGTTGCAATATTGTATTTCTAAAAAATATTTCCAACTTTTTGGTAATAATATTTCCAACACAAATTCTTGTTTAGTCAAAGAAGTTCGAGAATCAAATTCCTTCTCTGATTCGTTCAAAATTTGTTATTTTACAACAGTAAGCCCCTTATATTTTTATTTGGTTGTTGATATTGTATATTCAAATAATCAGGAAAGAGTCAACAATCTTGAATCTTCGTTGTGGACTATATTGAAGGAATTGTATTTTTATTATGATGGTCGTGCGTCGTTGAATAGTCATAAGAAAATGATTTTCAATTACTTTATTTATGATGGATTTATGGAAACATTCACAAATTTTATCAAGAATTATCTGTTCGATGTTTATGATCAACAACAAAACAACAAGAAAGAGGACAATAATAATAATCCAAATCAAGAAGCTGCTGCATCATCATTATTACCATCGTCGTCTACAGTATTAGTAGTCGAAACTATCATAACTTTTAAAATAAATGAAGAGATTTATCGCAGAGAGTTCATCGATTTCATAGGATTCGCAGTAGTACAGATTTCTTTGAAACAAATTTTATATACCAAACAACATAAATTATCAACTAATGAAGCAAATATCAAGCTTGGAGAAGTTCTCAAAAATTGGGTTGTATAAGAACTGCTTCGAAGAAGGAACACCAAGGTATTATGTATATGTTGTTGTTGTCTAATCTTATTATAGTAGTAGTGTAGTACTATTATTATGCTACAAATAATAAATGATTCATTATTTCTAGTCATTTATTTTTGTTAATATTATTGATGATAGTAGTTTTATTATTTTTATATTCTCGAACGTGTTTGTTGTTTGCTATTTTTTCTGAGAAATCGTGTATTTTACTACTATTAAAAAGTTAGAACTCTTTTTAGAACCAGAATACAAGCAAAATGTTTGCTCAAAATTTGGATTTACTTTATGGTTTTAACGATGCATCTAGATGTACTAATGGATGAAAACCAGATTTGGTTTTTATCTTTTCAGTTTAAAACAATGAAAAAGTAACTGCAATTGAAATTCTGAGATAACATTTGGCAATAATTAAGATGATTCCGATTCTAGAAAAAGTGTTAACTCTTTCTGATAATCTAGCAAGAATTAGGTGGATTAATGGAAGAAAACCAACAAACCAATGTCCTATATATTAAATCTTATTTAAATAATATGATGATGGTGCTAAATATTATGGGACAAGACGGTATGTAGTAATTTACATGAAGTATTCTAGTAGAAAAAAGAATTTTCTAAAGCATCACGTGACATATTTTTCATTGAACTCATTTAACTGAGTGAATCATCAGCAGCTAGCTTACCCTACAGTGTTCTTTACCAACGATAAATACTGCTACTACTACTTATTACTTGCTTAATTATACGTACAATATACAACAATACCAATAATAACGTAGTATTTGAATTGTTCTCTGATTTAACAACCATCATTATTAATGTTGGGTAATGGAAACGATTATTAAGAAGTATACAGATGCAGTATAGAAAAAATCAAAAATATTGGACGATTTTGTATTATTGTTTCATTTAATAAAAGTGATAGCTACAATTGCAACGACGCATAGTACCGGTAGCATTGAACTACTACTACGGTATTATAAGATATTGGTGTCTTCTGGTTTTCTTGGCTAAAAGATACTGGTGCATTTACAAGTTTTAAATAAAGCTCTCTTCGCTTCACCTGCTAGCTGGTGTCCGAGACGCTTCTTGGTGGCAAATGGTAAGCCTTTTTAAAGATGACGTTCCAGATTTTGGTCAAAAGCATCACTCGGTTGTTGTTGTCGATTGTTGTTGGACAAGAAGCTATTTGTTGAAGAGAGCCACTATGATAACCCCTTCCCCCTTTTCTCAGCGTTTTAATTTGTTGTTTGAAAAAGAAATTTTTTGTAATTTTCCTTTTAAGAGAGCTTTATTACTTAATAAATTTGAATGATACCATACCATACGTACTACGTAATAAAAGTATAATAATGAATAATAAAACTATCCACCAGCAGTATGTGATGATAATTAATGTATTACAGCAAAAGAAGTGTCAAATTCCAACCAAAGAACAACAAATAATGGGGAAAAATGAGTAATTATCTTCATTTGCTCAATTAATCACAACAAAAATATGAAAAACTTAATTCAAATAAAAAACCAATGGATAAATTTTTGTCATCAATTCATCAATAATATCGTTGTTTGTATGTTACATCATCATCATGTTATAATAATAATAATACAAATCATCACTCATCAGTTGTATTGCTTGCTAATAAGTTTATCATAATAACTCTAAATTACTACTTTTGATGATGAATGAAATGAACGAAAAAACTTTTCTGGGGGCTCTAAAGTTCTATCAATTCAGTTCTAAAGACCGTACGTGTACTGCTGGTCAGTCGGCCACAACAAAATTCTTTTTAAAAAGCGTAAAAATTTAACAAAAGGAATTGTAAAAAAAGTAGCAAACGCTCTTTTACAATAATTCATTCATTCATTCAAACGTATTAAAAAAACATTGGTTGTTGGATTGTTTTTTTCTGAAAAATCGTAGATTTTACTACTGTTAAAAAAGTTGGAACTAGCTCTCTTTAGAACCAGAAACTATGAAATACAAGCAAAATGTTTGCTCAAAATTTGGATTTATTACTTCATGGTTTTAACGATATATAAAGATGTACTAATGGATGAAAACCAGATTTGGTTTTTATCTCTTCAGTTTAAAACAATGAAATAGTAACTGCAATTGAAATTCTGAGATAACATTTGGCAATAATCAAGATGATTCCAATTCTAGAAAAAGTGTTAACTCTTTCTGATAATCTAGCAAGAATTAGGTGGATTAATGGAAGAAAACCACCAAAACCAACAAACCAAAGTCCATTCTAATAATAAAACGATTGTCGAAAACCCCAACTAGAATCAGAAGGGTTACTTTATTCAATGGAATATTACATATACAGAAGTTGAAGTTTTATTAATGGACCATGGAACAGTTGCAAGACAGCAGCAGGAAGGACTTTCTTTCTCGCGCAATTCCAATGTAGTACTCTGAATATCCATACAGTAAATAGATTATTTTATATGAGATTCAAAAAGAATTTTTGTGGTGGAAAATTCAACATCAATTTAATTATTTTTAGAATCTTGATATATGCAAGATTCAAGTTAAAAGGATTTAATTCTTTCAAAAAAGGTAAATTGATCAAAAGAAAGAACTTACAGTACAGATTATTCGTTATATCCTCTTTTTAAATTTTTATTTGTTATATGCTTGAAAGAAGTATAAAGATAAAAGAAAGAAGTTTGTTGTTAACATAGGTAATGACTTACTCTGAGAAAGAAATGTATCATCAGTATCATTTCCATTTTACTTATTATATGTTGGTTTGGAGGAATGTGATGTGGTATCCTTTTATTGAACATTATCTCAGCCCATGAGAGTGCTGCAAGAGCATGAATTAAATCAAAAATCCCAATGGTATGAAAAGAGAGTTTTTCTACAACAAGGACCTCTTCGAATGGAACTTCCCTTTTCTTGTCGACAAGTTTCAGTTTCCTCAATATAACATAAAAATGATATGAAAAACAAAAGTGATTTCGTAACAATGCTATATTTTTTATCTCTTATTGAAATAACTCAAAGAAACTTAGAATAAATATTAAGTTTTTCAAAACCTCTCTTTTCATACCTCGTGAAAAATATGTTAATAATAACTCGTAAAAAAATAACTTGCATATCCTTACTCTCCTCTCACTCCCTTAATAAGCTTGAACGCGTTTTCATCATGTGAAAAATTTTCTTTCCGCATTTTTGCAAAGTGAAGTAAAAGTAAAACAGCTGTTTTTTACGACGTGATAAAATAATTTATTTTAGATGATTGGGCTTTTTCCAAATTACAATATTCGATACCACCGCACATTTCTAGAGTGATTCAACTATTTGCATCATAATTAAAGTTATGTCAATGTATTTTTTTAAAAATTCTGATCATTGAAGCATTTTGTGAAGTTTTTATTAATTAACTATAGGCGAAGTGGCGAAGTTAAGATAAGCTCTTTGGAAAAGGTGATTTAAAACAACCTTAATTTTTCAAGATATTTATTTATTTACAATATTGCCATACCACAAAATTATTATATGAGAGGATAAATTTATAAATACAGTTTTAGGATCCTACAATTACTCAATTAATCATCCGTTGTCGCAATCAAATATTCATATACTGAACTTTATTATCATTATTATCTCACTTTAGGGGAGATGAGCTCAACCACTGCTGAAAAAGGTATCATCTGCTTTTAATAATAATTAATACAAATTCGAAGTCGCTAGAAGATTATTGATTGTGTTTATTAGACATAAACCATCACTCTATGATAAATATTATCCTCCAATCCTAATCCTGTTTTAATTATAACTCATATAGCATAATATATATTTTCTTTCTTTTATAGCATTATTCCATAATAAATTTATATCATCATTATCTATGATTTGTTTCCACTTATATCCTTGCTCGAATATTTGTTCGTTTAACATCTTAATGCGCATTATCCTATTTGTATTATATATATTAGGAGAATCATTTCTCGAAGCGGCTGAAAACGGCAATATAGCTTATTTAGAGTGTTTGCTCAATGGTGGGTTCAATGTTAATTACCAAGACAAGGTGATCAATATAATAAATAAATATAGCAGCAATAGCAATCAATACAATTATCATAAATTGAATTATATTATTTTCTTAATATTTTCTTCTTAATTAATATTCGATCTAAATAACTATACTGATACGAACAATATTTTGTATCTGTTCCAAATAATATTGCAATTGTTAACATTGAGCAAAAATAGTTGTTGTTTGTATTTGGCAAAGCTGAATTACTATTTTTTTATATAGAAAGGAGAAACAGCACTTCATCGGGCTGCATATCGAGGAGAAGCTAAAACAGTAGAATTTCTAATTGAATGCAAAGCAGAAGTCAATATTGATTCATATATAGTAAGTAAATACCAATTATATCTAAAAAGTAACCTGATCATACAATTCAATCTATTCTCCACTGTGAGAAATGTTATTTTGTTTGTTAATACTTGCTATTTTGTTTTACAGAAAGGTGAAACAGCACTTCATACAGCTGTTTATATTCAGGATAAAGATAAAAGCAGATCCTTTGAAACAGTTAAAGAACTAATCAAAGGAAAAGCAGACATCAATATTCAAGATAAAGTGAGTAAATACCAATTACATACAATTAATAATATTGAGATTTTCTTCATAGTCCCAGTGATGTTAAGCAATGTGTTGTCTCAAATGTTCAAATGCGAAGAGAATATTATTGGTGTTTGAGCTGTGATATGATATTGTTATATTTTTTTGTAAATATTTATGTTTTCGTTTTATCGAAAGGTGAGCGGTGAAACACCTCTTCATATGGCTGTAGATGCAGGAAATGACTCAGTAGCATTATTTTTAATCGACAATGGAGCAGATTTCACAATCAAATCAAAAGTAAGTGAAAACAGATTGTATCTAATTCTTACAATAAATTAAAAGTTTCTATTCTAGACTTTTTATTTTATCGTTATCATAATATTGTTAATGATTATTTACATAATACTGTTTGAGTTGGATTGTTTGGTGATACGTGTTGTTGTTTCATTTCATAGGAGGGTGAAGCAGTCATTCATATGGCTGCAGATAGAGGTCTTAAAAAAATAGTGTCACGCCTAATTCAAGAAAAAGCAGATATCAATATCCTATCAAACGTAAGTGGTACCAATTACATCTATTTAATAATATGGAATTATTATTATTATTGTTTGATGGTTACTTCTCTTTCTTGTTAATTATTACACAAATCATAATAATTATTAATCAGCATTATATAACTAATTATATTCTCTTATCATTATTTCATAATCAATTTATTATTTTTATTATTATTATGATATTCTCCATTTTATGGCTAATAAGTTTGAAAGGATAAAATATGCAATTATCTTTAACAACATAATAATTATTGCTATTAAAAATAGTTCTTGCTCTTCCTAACAACAGTATCTATCTTATTATAATAGGTGATTTGTAGTGTATTACTTGGTAGATGTGAAGTGAATGTAATTGTTGTTTGTTTTATTTCATAGAAAAATGAAACGCCTCTTCATATGGCTGTACATAAGCGACGTTTAGATACAATAACGCTTCTATTGGGAAATGGAGCAGATTTCACAATCAAATCAAAGGCAAGTCTATACTAATTTCATCCAACTTAAACAAAAAAAATCATCCAACTAATAAAATAGCATTTTAGTATACCGGTATATCTATATTATTGTGAGGAGTGATTACTTCATAATTAAAATAATAATATTAATGTTGATAATCACTTAATTGTGAAATGAACATAATTTTTCTGTTTGAATTCAATTTATTGTTATCTTCATATATTTTTATAGGATGATGAAACAGCTCTTGATATAGCAAACAAAAACGATATATTAGGTCTAATACTAGTATTGCTAAGCGAATATCATCAGCAACAAAGCACAATCGATAAGGTTAGTAAATACCAATTACTGTTAGTGAATTATATTTTCTGTTCCTATTGCTCTTCGTGGTACGCCATCCTCTACAACTGTGAGCGAGGAGTTCTTCCTAATGAAAATATTTTATTGCTCGTTATTTTGCATTTGATATGCAGAATGCGTTTTAAATAATTATTTATTGTGTATTTATTGTGGACAAATATTATATATATTGAAAAGAGTATTTTGATTTTGTTAAATATGTAACGTATTATTACACCGATCATTGTTACATGCACCAATTATTATTTTGGTTGACTTATTTGGAAGTTGCTATAGTTTTTGGTAATTTCAAAAATAAATGATATCTTATTCAAATAATATCACTAATTTTTCCACATTTCATTAAACTAATTTTTCAGGATTTAATATATTTACCAACTAATTTTAATGCTGTGTAGGGGGGAAATCACTCATTTAGTCATCAACCACCATTTGCAAACTTTTTATCAAGTAATCCTAATGCTACTAAACTAAAAAATAATGATGGGAATCTTCCTTTGCATTTAGCAATTAATGGCAAATCATCATTTGAAACAATCCAATTTATATTATCGAGCTATCCTGAAGCTCTTAAAATAAAAAATAATGAAGGAAATCTTCCTTTGCATTTAGCAAGTAATGGCAAATCATCATTTGAAACAATCCAATTTATATTAGCGAGCTATCCTGAAGCTATTGAAATAAAAAATAATGAAGGAAATCTTCCTTTGCATTTAGCAAGTAATGGCAAATTATCATTTGAAACAATCCAATTTATATTATCGAGCTATCTTGAAGCTCTTAAAATAAAAAATAATGAAGGGAATCTTCCGGATGTAGATAATGTAAGTTATGATTACTGTAACAAAATAAAACTGTAATTTATCATATAATCACTTAATCATTAACATTAGAAAACTTTCAAAAACAGTTTGGGTGATCAAATGTTAGATAAACAAATTCCAATCGATAAGAGCAAGGTAATGTATGTATTTTAGTATATTTTCACTTAGCATTAATTAATTATTTTAGTGTATTTTTAATTAATCATAGCATCAACTCAATTACAATGTTATAATCATAACAATATTCCAGTATTCGTCATCATTATTTATTTGTTTGTATTTTGTTTGATTTGTGAAGATTGATGAGTTATTGTCGAGTGGAGCAGTCGAGTGGAATAGGTCTAAGATCATGTTGGTTGGTCAAGGTAGAGTGGGAAAGAGTTGCCTTGTAAGAAGCTTTCTTGGGGAGCCTTTTGTTGAGAATAATCCATCTACAGCTGGTACTGACAATGATATCTCATGTAGTTTGACTATGGCAGGTGTTAATATGAGCAAATTAGAAAAAATTGCAAATGTTCCACATTAAATTTCATTTGCAGTTGCTCGATTGAACTCAGTTGATCAATCCAAAGATGCCCAAAATGCTGGAGTAAATAATTCGAATAACAAAGAATTAAAATCAAGAAGAGAGAGCAAAGGGTCAAATGAAATTGCTACTCCAATGATTACGAATGAGACTGATGCAAAGAGTTCCAGCAATAATAATGTCGGTGCTTCTGTAGAGGATTCTCTTTCAAAAGTTTATTTAAAATTGAATGAAAATGAGTTAGAATCGATCAAATCATTTGGAAGCGTGGAGATACCATCTGGTCTGATTGTTTCTATTTTTGATTATGGAGGACAAAGAGTGTTTGATATTGTTCATCATTCATTTCTAACAAAATGTGGTGTTTATTGTGTGGTATTTTCGATGTCAAGTTTGATAAATCCATCAACTGGTGTTCTTCGAGATTCTTCAGATCCTGTATATCTGGAATCAGTCGCTTCTCTTCGGATTTGGGTGAATTCCATTCTCAGTCATACTTACAATCATGATGATAAAGAGAATACTGGTGCTTGTGCTCCGATTGTTTTTGTTGGAACTCATAAAGATGAGATTGACAAGCCAACCTCTCATGAGATCATATCTGAACATCTGGGGGAATTGTTTAAAGAAGTTTCAATATGGAAGAATGTTGTGGTTTATAAGGAACTACAATTTAGTTATCGTTTTTTCCCTGTCACCAATGTAGATGGTTTAAAGGATCCTTCCATACAACAACTTATTGATAAGATTAACGAAACTCTCTCAAACTCATCTCATGTTAAGAAGAAGATCCCTCTAGTGTGGTTACAAATTTATGATCGTCTTTGCGGAGCTGGTGAGAATTCTATGCTATTATATCAAATCATGCAAATGTCTAAAGAATGCAGCGGTATTCCAAACGATGAACAATCAGTGATTTTGATGTTGAGATTTCTTCGTGAGATGGGAATGATAATGTGGAATGAAGAGCCTCATTTGAGAAATACTATTATTCTCAAACCTTTGGAATATTTCGTCAAACCAGTCACTTACATTATTTGTGATCATAATCTTCATCATTTAAATAGTCGATCTGATTATGCTATTAAAGATCCTAATAACTGGGAGTTATTGACAAGAAATGGTTTGATAAATCACAAATTTCTTTTGGATGTTCTACAGTCGTCTGGTGTCTCTGAGTCTGATGCTGAAATTGTGATTGGTTTGATGATTAAGTTCAATATGATTGTGGAGCTAGTTAAAGATGATAAGAAATACGCCATACCCTCCATGTTACCCCAACAAGTGCAACAACGATTAGATCAAGAAGAATCACATCGATGGTTGCTGTTTTTAACTTTTAAATATTCGGAAATTGGTAATGGTCATGACTGGCTGAATGATTATTTCACTGTGTGTGAGTCTGAGTTATCATCGATGGGATTTTTGCCGCTTGGTTTGTTTGAACGATTGGTTTGTAAATCAATTGGATGGTGTCAACAAACTTCACTAACTAGTACGAGGAGACAATCATTATTCAGAGATATGGCCATTTTGATATTTGATAATCAAATACTAAGATTAAGATTATTAGCTCATATTAATAGCATAGAGATATGCATCAGCGGTGATAGTCCATTAACTGTTCATAATAGAATATGTTCCCAGTTGGAGGAAGAAAGCAAAAGCATGAATAATTTAAAATGGCATGTTCTTATTCCTTTCAACAAACCAACAAGTCAAACTCAGGATGTTCATATAATAGCCAAACAATCTTCAACCGAGTCAACTGAAGAATTGTTCATTCCTTTACACAAGATTCGATTAGCTGTTGAAAAAAATCAAACAATATTTCATAATTCTGATCGTATTTTAACCCCTAATTATATTATCTCAAATGACAAATACTCTGTTTGGCTTCTTAAGCAACTATTATCATCTTATGATATATTTCTTTCCTATCGTTGGGACAAGAATAAAGCCTCTGAACTCACGTCATTCCTATACGATAGACTTACAAATCCCATGATTGGTGTGAATGGTCGACCAATTTCCGTATTTTTAGACAATAAATGCTTGCCACTCGCTGAAGACTTCAAAAGAAACTTCGCCAAGTGCTTAGTCAACACAAGCCTCATGATTCCAATCATTTCTGAAGAAGCATTGGAGAGAATGGTAACTCCACAACAAACAACACCAGTAGCAGTTTATGAGGCTGAAGATAACTTGTTGATCGAATGGATCATTGGTTTAAGCTGTTCATTAACACCAACGACGAAAGGTTTCAAAATATTTCCTCTCATTACTTTTGACCTTTGGTCGACAAAGGTGTTGGATAGATTACCAAATGAGGTTCATCAATCATCCATGAATCGTGCCAGAGAATTATTATCTGAGAATGGCATGACTCTTGATCCGAGTATTAAATGTTTGACTGTTCGAAATATCGTGGATCGCATCATGAGCTTCAATGGTTGCAAACTAAACGAATTAAGAAATGATTGTAATGAAGAAGTCAGCAAGATAATCGTTAATATTGTGATGCAACAACAGCAGTTAAAAGGCTAATCAGTGTGTAAAGTTCTATCGATACCATACATGGAATCAATCGCTTCTCTTTGGATTTGGGTGAATTCCATTCTCAATCATCCTTATAATAATGAAGAAGAAAATGCTTGTGTTCGTGAGTACTCACCACAAAGATGAGATTGACAGGCCAAGCTCTCATCAGATCTAATGTGAAAAAATCTTTTTTTTTTAGAAAAGTGGCAATTATTGACAAGAAAGAGGTTTAATAAATCATGCATTTCTTGTGCAAATTCTAGAGTCACTCGTTTCTAAGACTGATTCTGAAATTATTGCTTATTTGATGATTAAGTTTACTATTATTGTGGAGGTTAAAAATGAGGACCAAAAGTTTATGTTGAAACCAAGTCCATGTGAAATCATTGATTGCTCTTTCAAATTATGATAAATATTATGCTATACCATCTTTATTACCGTTATCACAGGAATATACAGGTAAATAAATGGTCGTATCAATTTTCGGATTTGGCAACATTACAGGATTGGTTAAAAGAATAATATTATTACTAAAAAACCAGCGCATGTGAGCACTTTAATAAACGCATTGAATATCATTGAAGACAGAGAAATTAAATATTAAATCGAAGAAATCAACAGTTCAATAGTTCTTCATTCATTTTCTGATCATCTTTCTGGGTTAAGCTTGAAATTATGTTAATATTATCTCTATTATTGCCGTCAGAATCAAATGTGGCATTATTATTGTCACAGCTCTTAAATTATTTTATTATTTTAATGATGATAGACGACGGTTGGTTATGTGATGTATATGTTGTATATAATCGTGTTATTTATGTTTTATCTGTTATCATAACGATCAAGAGTTGTATTATAATTTACTTGTTTTATTTTGTGTGATACGCTTTATGATTTGAGATGTTTGAAATAATAATAATAATAATAATTCTCATTATTGAAACACACAAAATATTTCTTCTGTTTATTGCACTGAACTTATAAATGATTAATGCCATATCGACATTTAGCAGATTAACGGATTAATTTATTAATTGTATTTAGCGTTAACGTTACACGATATGGATAATATATAAGCTAGGATCCATCATCAACATGGGACAAGAGTATGCATTTCTCATATAGACATGATAAGCGACAAATGATGAAATAACAAAATTATTATTAATATTATTTATGAGAAAAATAATTATTTCATGTTGCTTGTTTTCATCCATTCTTCCATAGCTGTTATTCCTTCCTGGTGATTATTAAGAGGCGGGATGGATGGTGTGTATACATCTTGATGCAACCACCTACCAAACATTATTATTATTGTTATTATAATTATATTATTGTTATACGGTAATAATAATAATTATATTATTGTTATAATAATAATAATTATTATTATTATTATAGCAATAATATAATTATAATAATAATAATTATTATTATTATAATTATATTATTGCTATAATAATAATAATAATTATTATTATTATAACAATAATATAATTATTATTATTACCGTATAACAATAATATAATTATAATAACAATAATAATAATGTTTGGTAGGTGGTTGCATCAAGATGTATACACACCATCCATCCCGCCTCTTAATAATCACCAGGAAGGAATAACAGCTATGGAAGAATGGATGAAAACAAGCAACATGAAATAATTATTTTTCTCATAAATAATATTAATAATAATTTTGTTATTTCATCATTTGTCGCTTATCATGTCTATATGAGAAATGCATACTCTTGTCCCATGTTGATGATGGATCCTAGCTTATATATTATCCATATCGTGTAACGTTAACGCTAAATACAATTAATAAATTAATCCGTTAATCTGCTAAATGTCGATATGGCATTAATCATTTATAAGTTCAGTGCAATAAACAGAAGAAATATTTTGTGTGTTTCAATAATGAGAATTATTATTATTATTATTATTTCAAACATCTCAAATCATAAAGCGTATCACACAAAATAAAACAAGTAAATTATAATACAACTCTTGATCGTTATGATAACAGATAAAACATAAATAACACGATTATATACAACATATACATCACATAACCAACCGTCGTCTATCATCATTAAAATAATAAAATAATTTAAGAGCTGTGACAATAATAATGCCACATTTGATTCTGACGGCAATAATAGAGATAATATTAACATAATTTCAAGCTTAACCCAGAAAGATGATCAGAAAATGAATGAAGAACTATTGAACTGTTGATTTCTTCGATTTAATATTTAATTTCTCTGTCTTCAATGATATTCAATGCGTTTATTAAAGTGCTCACATGCGCTGGTTTTTTAGTAATAATATTATTCTTTTAACCAATCCTGTAATGTTGCCAAATCCGAAAATTGATACGACCATTTATTTACCTGTATATTCCTGTGATAACGGTAATAAAGATGGTATAGCATAATATTTATCATAATTTGAAAGAGCAATCAATGATTTCACATGGACTTGGTTTCAACATAAACTTTTGGTCCTCATTTTTAACCTCCACAATAATAGTAAACTTAATCATCAAATAAGCAATAATTTCAGAATCAGTCTTAGAAACGAGTGACTCTAGAATTTGCACAAGAAATGCATGATTTATTAAACCTCTTTCTTGTCAATAATTGCCACTTTTCTAAAAAAAAAAGATTTTTTCACATTAGATCTGATGAGAGCTTGGCCTGTCAATCTCATCTTTGTGGTGAGTACTCACGAACACAAGCATTTTCTTCTTCATTATTATAAGGATGATTGAGAATGGAATTCACCCAAATCCAAAGAGAAGCGATTGATTCCATGTATGGTATCGATAGAACTTTACACACTGATTAGCCTTTTAACTGCTGTTGTTGCATCACAATATTAACGATTATCTTGCTGACTTCTTCATTACAATCATTTCTTAATTCGTTTAGTTTGCAACCATTGAAGCTCATGATGCGATCCACGATATTTCGAACAGTCAAACATTTAATACTCGGATCAAGAGTCATGCCATTCTCAGATAATAATTCTCTGGCACGATTCATGGATGATTGATGAACCTCATTTGGTAATCTATCCAACACCTTTGTCGACCAAAGGTCAAAAGTAATGAGAGGAAATATTTTGAAACCTTTCGTCGTTGGTGTTAATGAACAGCTTAAACCAATGATCCATTCGATCAACAAGTTATCTTCAGCCTCATAAACTGCTACTGGTGTTGTTTGTTGTGGAGTTACCATTCTCTCCAATGCTTCTTCAGAAATGATTGGAATCATGAGGCTTGTGTTGACTAAGCACTTGGCGAAGTTTCTTTTGAAGTCTTCAGCGAGTGGCAAGCATTTATTGTCTAAAAATACGGAAATTGGTCGACCATTCACACCAATCATGGGATTTGTAAGTCTATCGTATAGGAATGACGTGAGTTCAGAGGCTTTATTCTTGTCCCAACGATAGGAAAGAAATATATCATAAGATGATAATAGTTGCTTAAGAAGCCAAACAGAGTATTTGTCATTTGAGATAATATAATTAGGGGTTAAAATACGATCAGAATTATGAAATATTGTTTGATTTTTTTCAACAGCTAATCGAATCTTGTGTAAAGGAATGAACAATTCTTCAGTTGACTCGGTTGAAGATTGTTTGGCTATTATATGAACATCCTGAGTTTGACTTGTTGGTTTGTTGAAAGGAATAAGAACATGCCATTTTAAATTATTCATGCTTTTGCTTTCTTCCTCCAACTGGGAACATATTCTATTATGAACAGTTAATGGACTATCACCGCTGATGCATATCTCTATGCTATTAATATGAGCTAATAATCTTAATCTTAGTATTTGATTATCAAATATCAAAATGGCCATATCTCTGAATAATGATTGTCTCCTCGTACTAGTTAGTGAAGTTTGTTGACACCATCCAATTGATTTACAAACCAATCGTTCAAACAAACCAAGCGGCAAAAATCCCATCGATGATAACTCAGACTCACACACAGTGAAATAATCATTCAGCCAGTCATGACCATTACCAATTTCCGAATATTTAAAAGTTAAAAACAGCAACCATCGATGTGATTCTTCTTGATCTAATCGTTGTTGCACTTGTTGGGGTAACATGGAGGGTATGGCGTATTTCTTATCATCTTTAACTAGCTCCACAATCATATTGAACTTAATCATCAAACCAATCACAATTTCAGCATCAGACTCAGAGACACCAGACGACTGTAGAACATCCAAAAGAAATTTGTGATTTATCAAACCATTTCTTGTCAATAACTCCCAGTTATTAGGATCTTTAATAGCATAATCAGATCGACTATTTAAATGATGAAGATTATGATCACAAATAATGTAAGTGACTGGTTTGACGAAATATTCCAAAGGTTTGAGAATAATAGTATTTCTCAAATGAGGCTCTTCATTCCACATTATCATTCCCATCTCACGAAGAAATCTCAACATCAAAATCACTGATTGTTCATCGTTTGGAATACCGCTGCATTCTTTAGACATTTGCATGATTTGATATAATAGCATAGAATTCTCACCAGCTCCGCAAAGACGATCATAAATTTGTAACCACACTAGAGGGATCTTCTTCTTAACATGAGATGAGTTTGAGAGAGTTTCGTTAATCTTATCAATAAGTTGTTGTATGGAAGGATCCTTTAAACCATCTACATTGGTGACAGGGAAAAAACGATAACTAAATTGTAGTTCCTTATAAACCACAACATTCTTCCATATTGAAACTTCTTTAAACAATTCCCCCAGATGTTCAGATATGATCTCATGAGAGGTTGGCTTGTCAATCTCATCTTTATGAGTTCCAACAAAAACAATCGGAGCACAAGCACCAGTATTCTCTTTATCATCATGATTGTAAGTATGACTGAGAATGGAATTCACCCAAATCCGAAGAGAAGCGACTGATTCCAGATATACAGGATCTGAAGAATCTCGAAGAACACCAGTTGATGGATTTATCAAACTTGACATCGAAAATACCACACAATAAACACCACATTTTGTTAGAAATGAATGATGAACAATATCAAACACTCTTTGTCCTCCATAATCAAAAATAGAAACAATCAGACCAGATGGTATCTCCACGCTTCCAAATGATTTGATCGATTCTAACTCATTTTCATTCAATTTTAAATAAACTTTTGAAAGAGAATCCTCTACAGAAGCACCGACATTATTATTGCTGGAACTCTTTGCATCAGTCTCATTCGTAATCATTGGAGTAGCAATTTCATTTGACCCTTTGCTCTCTCTTCTTGATTTTAATTCTTTGTTATTCGAATTATTTACTCCAGCATTTTGGGCATCTTTGGATTGATCAACTGAGTTCAATCGAGCAACTGCAAATGAAATTTAATGTGGAACATTTGCAATTTTTTCTAATTTGCTCATATTAACACCTGCCATAGTCAAACTACATGAGATATCATTGTCAGTACCAGCTGTAGATGGATTATTCTCAACAAAAGGCTCCCCAAGAAAGCTTCTTACAAGGCAACTCTTTCCCACTCTACCTTGACCAACCAACATGATCTTAGACCTATTCCACTCGACTGCTCCACTCGACAATAACTCATCAATCTTCACAAATCAAACAAAATACAAACAAATAAATAATGATGACGAATACTGGAATATTGTTATGATTATAACATTGTAATTGAGTTGATGCTATGATTAATTAAAAATACACTAAAATAATTAATTAATGCTAAGTGAAAATATACTAAAATACATACATTACCTTGCTCTTATCGATTGGAATTTGTTTATCTAACATTTGATCACCCAAACTGTTTTTGAAAGTTTTCTAATGTTAATGATTAAGTGATTATATGATAAATTACAGTTTTATTTTGTTACAGTAATCATAACTTACATTATCTACATCCGGAAGATTCCCTTCATTATTTTTTATTTTAAGAGCTTCAAGATAGCTCGATAATATAAATTGGATTGTTTCAAATGATAATTTGCCATTACTTGCTAAATGCAAAGGAAGATTTCCTTCATTATTTTTTATTTCAATAGCTTCAGGATAGCTCGCTAATATAAATTGGATTGTTTCAAATGATGATTTGCCATTACTTGCTAAATGCAAAGGAAGATTTCCTTCATTATTTTTTATTTTAAGAGCTTCAGGATAGCTCGATAATATAAATTGGATTGTTTCAAATGATGATTTGCCATTAATTGCTAAATGCAAAGGAAGATTCCCATCATTATTTTTTAGTTTAGTAGCATTAGGATTACTTGATAAAAAGTTTGCAAATGGTGGTTGATGACTAAATGAGTGATTTCCCCCCTACACAGCATTAAAATTAGTTGGTAAATATATTAAATCCTGAAAAATTAGTTTAATGAAATGTGGAAAAATTAGTGATATTATTTGAATAAGATATCATTTATTTTTGAAATTACCAAAAACTATAGCAACTTCCAAATAAGTCAACCAAAATAATAATTGGTGCATGTAACAATGATCGGTGTAATAATACGTTACATATTTAACAAAATCAAAATACTCTTTTCAATATATATAATATTTGTCCACAATAAATACACAATAAATAATTATTTAAAACGCATTCTGCATATCAAATGCAAAATAACGAGCAATAAAATATTTTCATTAGGAAGAACTCCTCGCTCACAGTTGTAGAGGATGGCGTACCACGAAGAGCAATAGGAACAGAAAATATAATTCACTAACAGTAATTGGTATTTACTAACCTTATCGATTGTGCTTTGTTGCTGATGATATTCGCTTAGCAATACTAGTATTAGACCTAATATATCGTTTTTGTTTGCTATATCAAGAGCTGTTTCATCATCCTATAAAAATATATGAAGATAACAATAAATTGAATTCAAACAGAAAAATTATGTTCATTTCACAATTAAGTGATTATCAACATTAATATTATTATTTTAATTATGAAGTAATCACTCCTCACAATAATATAGATATACCGGTATACTAAAATGCTATTTTATTAGTTGGATGATTTTTTTTGTTTAAGTTGGATGAAATTAGTATAGACTTGCCTTTGATTTGATTGTGAAATCTGCTCCATTTCCCAATAGAAGCGTTATTGTATCTAAACGTCGCTTATGTACAGCCATATGAAGAGGCGTTTCATTTTTCTATGAAATAAAACAAACAACAATTACATTCACTTCACATCTACCAAGTAATACACTACAAATCACCTATTATAATAAGATAGATACTGTTGTTAGGAAGAGCAAGAACTATTTTTAATAGCAATAATTATTATGTTGTTAAAGATAATTGCATATTTTATCCTTTCAAACTTATTAGCCATAAAATGGAGAATATCATAATAATAATAAAAATAATAAATTGATTATGAAATAATGATAAGAGAATATAATTAGTTATATAATGCTGATTAATAATTATTATGATTTGTGTAATAATTAACAAGAAAGAGAAGTAACCATCAAACAATAATAATAATAATTCCATATTATTAAATAGATGTAATTGGTACCACTTACGTTTGATAGGATATTGATATCTGCTTTTTCTTGAATTAGGCGTGACACTATTTTTTTAAGACCTCTATCTGCAGCCATATGAATGACTGCTTCACCCTCCTATGAAATGAAACAACAACACGTATCACCAAACAATCCAACTCAAACAGTATTATGTAAATAATCATTAACAATATTATGATAACGATAAAATAAAAAGTCTAGAATAGAAACTTTTAATTTATTGTAAGAATTAGATACAATCTGTTTTCACTTACTTTTGATTTGATTGTGAAATCTGCTCCATTGTCGATTAAAAATAATGCTACTGAGTCATTTCCTGCATCTACAGCCATATGAAGAGGTGTTTCACCGCTCACCTTTCGATAAAACGAAAACATAAATATTTACAAAAAAATATAACAATATCATATCACAGCTCAAACACCAATAATATTCTCTTCGCATTTGAACATTTGAGACAACACATTGCTTAACATCACTGGGACTATGAAGAAAATCTCAATATTATTAATTGTATGTAATTGGTATTTACTCACTTTATCTTGAATATTGATGTCTGCTTTTCCTTTGATTAGTTCTTTAACTGTTTCAAAGGATCTGCTTTTATCTTTATCCTGAATATAAACAGCTGTATGAAGTGCTGTTTCACCTTTCTGTAAAACAAAATAGCAAGTATTAACAAACAAAATAACATTTCTCACAGTGGAGAATAGATTGAATTGTATGATCAGGTTACTTTTTAGATATAATTGGTATTTACTTACTATATATGAATCAATATTGACTTCTGCTTTGCATTCAATTAGAAATTCTACTGTTTTAGCTTCTCCTCGATATGCAGCCCGATGAAGTGCTGTTTCTCCTTTCTATATAAAAAAATAGTAATTCAGCTTTGCCAAATACAAACAACAACTATTTTTGCTCAATGTTAACAATTGCAATATTATTTGGAACAGATACAAAATATTGTTCGTATCAGTATAGTTATTTAGATCGAATATTAATTAAGAAGAAAATATTAAGAAAATAATATAATTCAATTTATGATAATTGTATTGATTGCTATTGCTGCTATATTTATTTATTATATTGATCACCTTGTCTTGGTAATTAACATTGAACCCACCATTGAGCAAACACTCTAAATAAGCTATATTGCCGTTTTCAGCCGCTTCGAGAAATGATTCTCCTAATATATATAATACAAATAGGATAATGCGCATTAAGATGTTAAACGAACAAATATTCGAGCAAGGATATAAGTGGAAACAAATCATAGATAATGATGATATAAATTTATTATGGAATAATGCTATAAAAGAAAGAAAATATATATTATGCTATATGAGTTATAATTAAAACAGGATTAGGATTGGAGGATAATATTTATCATAGAGTGATGGTTTATGTCTAATAAACACAATCAATAATCTTCTAGCGACTTCGAATTTGTATTAATTATTATTAAAAGCAGATGATACCTTTTTCAGCAGTGGTTGAGCTCATCTCCCCTAAAGTGAGATAATAATGATAATAAAGTTCAGTATATGAATATTTGATTGCGACAACGGATGATTAATTGAGTAATTGTAGGATCCTAAAACTGTATTTATAAATTTATCCTCTCATATAATAATTTTGTGGTATGGCAATATTGTAAATAAATAAATATCTTGAAAAATTAAGGTTGTTTTAAATCACCTTTTCCAAAGAGCTTATCTTAACTTCGCCACTTCGCCTATAGTTAATTAATAAAAACTTCACAAAATGCTTCAATGATCAGAATTTTTAAAAAAATACATTGACATAACTTTAATTATGATGCAAATAGTTGAATCACTCTAGAAATGTGCGGTGGTATCGAATATTGTAATTTGGAAAAAGCCCAATCATCTAAAATAAATTATTTTATCACGTCGTAAAAAACAGCTGTTTTACTTTTACTTCACTTTGCAAAAATGCGGAAAGAAAATTTTTCACATGATGAAAACGCGTTCAAGCTTATTAAGGGAGTGAGAGGAGAGTAAGGATATGCAAGTTATTTTTTTACGAGTTATTATTAACATATTTTTCACGAGGTATGAAAAGAGAGGTTTTGAAAAACTTAATATTTATTCTAAGTTTCTTTGAGTTATTTCAATAAGAGATAAAAAATATAGCATTGTTACGAAATCACTTTTGTTTTTCATATCATTTTTATGTTATATTGAGGAAACTGAAACTTGTCGACAAGAAAAGGGAAGTTCCATTCGAAGAGGTCCTTGTTGTAGAAAAACTCTCTTTTCATACCATTGGGATTTTTGATTTAATTCATGCTCTTGCAGCACTCTCATGGGCTGAGATAATGTTCAATAAAAGGATACCACATCACATTCCTCCAAACCAACATATAATAAGTAAAATGGAAATGATACTGATGATACATTTCTTTCTCAGAGTAAGTCATTACCTATGTTAACAACAAACTTCTTTCTTTTATCTTTATACTTCTTTCAAGCATATAACAAATAAAAATTTAAAAAGAGGATATAACGAATAATC
This sequence comes from Epipyxis sp. PR26KG, assembly GCA_015144975.1. Taxonomy (NCBI): domain Eukaryota; class Chrysophyceae; order Chromulinales; family Dinobryaceae; genus Epipyxis; species Epipyxis sp. PR26KG. The sequence continues at coordinate 5,005 of VKHH01006095.1, read as the reverse complement.
TGTACTGTAAGTTCTTTCTTTTGATCAATTTACCTTTTTTGAAAGAATTAAATCCTTTTAACTTGAATCTTGCATATATCAAGATTCTAAAAATAATTAAATTGATGTTGAATTTTCCACCACAAAAATTCTTTTTGAATCTCATATAAAATAATCTATTTACTGTATGGATATTCAGAGTACTACATTGGAATTGCGCGAGAAAGAAAGTCCTTCCTGCTGCTGTCTTGCAACTGTTCCATGGTCCATTAATAAAACTTCAACTTCTGTATATGTAATATTCCATTGAATAAAGTAACCCTTCTGATTCTAGTTGGGGTTTTCGACAATCGTTTTATTATTAGAATGGACTTTGGTTTGTTGGTTTTGGTGGTTTTCTTCCATTAATCCACCTAATTCTTGCTAGATTATCAGAAAGAGTTAACACTTTTTCTAGAATTGGAATCATCTTGATTATTGCCAAATGTTATCTCAGAATTTCAATTGCAGTTACTATTTCATTGTTTTAAACTGAAGAGATAAAAACCAAATCTGGTTTTCATCCATTAGTACATCTTTATATATCGTTAAAACCATGAAGTAATAAATCCAAATTTTGAGCAAACATTTTGCTTGTATTTCATAGTTTCTGGTTCTAAAGAGAGCTAGTTCCAACTTTTTTAACAGTAGTAAAATCTACGATTTTTCAGAAAAAAACAATCCAACAACCAATGTTTTTTTAATACGTTTGAATGAATGAATGAATTATTGTAAAAGAGCGTTTGCTACTTTTTTTACAATTCCTTTTGTTAAATTTTTACGCTTTTTAAAAAGAATTTTGTTGTGGCCGACTGACCAGCAGTACACGTACGGTCTTTAGAACTGAATTGATAGAACTTTAGAGCCCCCAGAAAAGTTTTTTCGTTCATTTCATTCATCATCAAAAGTAGTAATTTAGAGTTATTATGATAAACTTATTAGCAAGCAATACAACTGATGAGTGATGATTTGTATTATTATTATTATAACATGATGATGATGTAACATACAAACAACGATATTATTGATGAATTGATGACAAAAATTTATCCATTGGTTTTTTATTTGAATTAAGTTTTTCATATTTTTGTTGTGATTAATTGAGCAAATGAAGATAATTACTCATTTTTCCCCATTATTTGTTGTTCTTTGGTTGGAATTTGACACTTCTTTTGCTGTAATACATTAATTATCATCACATACTGCTGGTGGATAGTTTTATTATTCATTATTATACTTTTATTACGTAGTACGTATGGTATGGTATCATTCAAATTTATTAAGTAATAAAGCTCTCTTAAAAGGAAAATTACAAAAAATTTCTTTTTCAAACAACAAATTAAAACGCTGAGAAAAGGGGGAAGGGGTTATCATAGTGGCTCTCTTCAACAAATAGCTTCTTGTCCAACAACAATCGACAACAACAACCGAGTGATGCTTTTGACCAAAATCTGGAACGTCATCTTTAAAAAGGCTTACCATTTGCCACCAAGAAGCGTCTCGGACACCAGCTAGCAGGTGAAGCGAAGAGAGCTTTATTTAAAACTTGTAAATGCACCAGTATCTTTTAGCCAAGAAAACCAGAAGACACCAATATCTTATAATACCGTAGTAGTAGTTCAATGCTACCGGTACTATGCGTCGTTGCAATTGTAGCTATCACTTTTATTAAATGAAACAATAATACAAAATCGTCCAATATTTTTGATTTTTTCTATACTGCATCTGTATACTTCTTAATAATCGTTTCCATTACCCAACATTAATAATGATGGTTGTTAAATCAGAGAACAATTCAAATACTACGTTATTATTGGTATTGTTGTATATTGTACGTATAATTAAGCAAGTAATAAGTAGTAGTAGCAGTATTTATCGTTGGTAAAGAACACTGTAGGGTAAGCTAGCTGCTGATGATTCACTCAGTTAAATGAGTTCAATGAAAAATATGTCACGTGATGCTTTAGAAAATTCTTTTTTCTACTAGAATACTTCATGTAAATTACTACATACCGTCTTGTCCCATAATATTTAGCACCATCATCATATTATTTAAATAAGATTTAATATATAGGACATTGGTTTGTTGGTTTTCTTCCATTAATCCACCTAATTCTTGCTAGATTATCAGAAAGAGTTAACACTTTTTCTAGAATCGGAATCATCTTAATTATTGCCAAATGTTATCTCAGAATTTCAATTGCAGTTACTTTTTCATTGTTTTAAACTGAAAAGATAAAAACCAAATCTGGTTTTCATCCATTAGTACATCTAGATGCATCGTTAAAACCATAAAGTAAATCCAAATTTTGAGCAAACATTTTGCTTGTATTCTGGTTCTAAAAAGAGTTCTAACTTTTTAATAGTAGTAAAATACACGATTTCTCAGAAAAAATAGCAAACAACAAACACGTTCGAGAATATAAAAATAATAAAACTACTATCATCAATAATATTAACAAAAATAAATGACTAGAAATAATGAATCATTTATTATTTGTAGCATAATAATAGTACTACACTACTACTATAATAAGATTAGACAACAACAACATATACATAATACCTTGGTGTTCCTTCTTCGAAGCAGTTCTTATACAACCCAATTTTTGAGAACTTCTCCAAGCTTGATATTTGCTTCATTAGTTGATAATTTATGTTGTTTGGTATATAAAATTTGTTTCAAAGAAATCTGTACTACTGCGAATCCTATGAAATCGATGAACTCTCTGCGATAAATCTCTTCATTTATTTTAAAAGTTATGATAGTTTCGACTACTAATACTGTAGACGACGATGGTAATAATGATGATGCAGCAGCTTCTTGATTTGGATTATTATTATTGTCCTCTTTCTTGTTGTTTTGTTGTTGATCATAAACATCGAACAGATAATTCTTGATAAAATTTGTGAATGTTTCCATAAATCCATCATAAATAAAGTAATTGAAAATCATTTTCTTATGACTATTCAACGACGCACGACCATCATAATAAAAATACAATTCCTTCAATATAGTCCACAACGAAGATTCAAGATTGTTGACTCTTTCCTGATTATTTGAATATACAATATCAACAACCAAATAAAAATATAAGGGGCTTACTGTTGTAAAATAACAAATTTTGAACGAATCAGAGAAGGAATTTGATTCTCGAACTTCTTTGACTAAACAAGAATTTGTGTTGGAAATATTATTACCAAAAAGTTGGAAATATTTTTTAGAAATACAATATTGCAACTCTACGCAAATGTATTATGTACGACGGAAAAAATTAAGTAAATTTTCTATTTGAGTAATAATATCATTTGCAAATAAAACATAATATATTTTGGAATAGAAGATATTATATCATCGTCGTTGTTGTTATTATAATTCAAATCATAGTTATAATTTATATCGATCGCTTTCTTCTTCTTCTTCTTCTCGATCACTATTATCAAAAAATCATTATGATTATTATTAGCGGAACTTGAAAAGGATTCTTGAGATGAACCAACAATATCCATTTTTTCTTTATTGGTACCATTATTGCAAACTAGAAATTCAGAAGATGAATATTTTCATAATAATCTAACCATAGCAGATCCGGGATCTTCATTGTCATTCATAGTTGGATCCATTAAATAAGAATTTTTCTAAAAACAATTGGAATCGACATCAGAGGATTCTTCCTCTTAAACCACCTCACCTCATCATAATTGTTATCTGTTAATATAGTATCATCCTCCTCCGTCATTTTCAAATTATTAATAGGTACGAATCAGCGGCAACTAATTGGAGCAACTGCTTTCAACAACCATCTTTGGATGTTATTTCTTTTTCCTCCACAACATGAAGAATTTTTACATGATCATTTTTTTAATTAATCCTCCACCTTTTCGTCGAATTAAAGTTTTTTTATTTGCTATATTACATAAATGAACATTATTATTATTGGAATAGCATAAAACTTGCTATTGCATATAATAGTTTTACATATTTGATTTAATCATAATCTCACAGTATGATGAATGCTAAATATCGTTCTCTAGTTTAAAATTGGAATTAATTCCATGCCAATGCTGCAAGGTAACTTCGTCATTCCGATATTTATTTCGATCAATTATTAAAGAGTAAAAACTCCTTCACAAGAAGTAGCATAGCGATCTTCAAGAAGGTTATCGGTAATAGCACTACTGGATGATCTTTATTTATTATTTGATATAGCCGAGGATATCATTATAATGGTCATCTATATTTATTCCTGGAGATAGTAGCGATGTCCATAATAATAGTCTAATAATAGTGTTTAAGAAACAAACCAATTGCGGATACTAAGCAATTTAAAGAAGTAGTGGGATTACAATTAATAATATGATAATCTGCATGTATAAAGTTAATTATGATAATTTACACAATCTACAACAATTTACAGCGGCAGCTATTTACTAATATAATTATTATGTGAGTAACAATATATAAATTTACCTCACTCAACTTTCTTTCTATAATATTTATAATTGTTGCACTCAAAGCTGTGATAACCTAGATCATTTAATGAAGAATTGTAATGGTTGATACTGTACCAAAATTTTACAAATATAAAATATAGAAAAAAAAATCAGATTTAATAATAAACAGCCGTTTTAACGGAAAAAAACCTTTGGCAAAACCTTTTTTTATTATAGTGTCGTGTTTTCGGGCGGTTTTTCAGGTCGTCAGGAGTGGTTTTTCCGGCTCTTTTTTCCTCCCTCTCAGCGGGGAGGAAAAACGCTTTTTCCTCCCTCTTTCTTTTTTTCTTCCCGCTTGACTGTTCAAGATATCCGGATAGAATTAAAAATGAATGGTGAGGTGTAACATTTCAATTTTCTCACAATTTAATTCAATTACAATAAACAAATTGCAATATGAATGTAAATAATGAAAATAGATATGGGTGATTTATTAGATAATTATGATCCCAAGCATCTGTTGTGGCTCAATTTGTTGATTTAGGGTTGCCAG
>VKHH01006094.1:3208-27391 GCA_015144975.1 Epipyxis sp. PR26KG | reverse complement strand
CACGATAACATGGTTCACTACAGAAATCAATTCTTGCTGAGAGAATATTGCCATTTCTTCCTGCTAAGACGGATGGTGCAACTGCGACAGATCCACGAGAACCATCAATGTCAAGCTTCCAATTGTTTAGGTCATCAAAATTATCATTGAGCAACAATTTGGCACAATAGGGATTGAATAACATGAATATGGAGAAGAAGAGTATCCAATAATCGGTAAAATAGGAAGACATGATGGAAATATTGTTTATCAATCAGCGATAATAAATTATAATGAATTGCACAATGTTCTTTTGACATTTGATGATAAAATTGTGCACGGATTTTCTTAAAATAAGTGTCGCTGTGGATATTCTTAAAATAAGTGTCACTGTGGATATATACAGTATATATATACAGTATATATATATACAGTATTGATAACACTAAAAGCTGTGTTTCGGTACAATTTGTTTAAATGTTTACAAAGTCAGAAGTAGTTTCGCTCATCAACTTATTCTGACATGATCAGATAATCAAGCTACATTTTAGATTTTAGATGTGATCAAAAACAATTAATAAGCAATCAAATTCATCGCAATACTGGTATACGGCAGAGATAACTTTTTATAAGTTTTAATATATAAAAGAATGGATGAATCTGACTTTTTGTTATATATATATATGAAAAGCAGATATATATATATATAGTTGTGTGGAGACACTGAACAAACATCATTACCATTAAACATACATAAACATAACATTCTACATACACTGTTACATCAAATAGATACATAAATAGGACTACACAGCTTCAAATTTTAAATTACTAGCTTGTAACAAATTTTATTTGACATTTACAGTAAATATTAATAAATATTCAACTGGTATATTTCGCTATACTGATATTATTGAAATTAATAAGATCAAGGTTTATCAAAGTTATCTAACTTATTAGAGATTGATGTACACGAACTTTTTCAAAAATTTGTTGCTCGTAGCTGTAGCTTTTCTAAATTTATTTCAATCTGTTATATTTCATAATGTCAATCCTGAACAAATTATTTATAAAAATATTATTAAAAATTCTTATTTGATTGCTACTTATGAAGACGATCGTAAAAGACCCGTCTTGAGCTCAAAACAATTCAATCAACAAATATCACCACGTGACACAATGTTATCTGCATATGGCAGGGGCAATGCATGTCTTATGAATGGAGATTTTGGACAAGCATTAAATGAATTTAATAGAGCAATTAAAATATCTCCTAATAATCCTGATATATATTTGTCACGTGGAATAGCAAATGAAAAACTGTTGAATTGGAATGAAGCAATTGAAGATTATAAATATGCAAACAAACTTATAAAATCTTCATATAATCCTTTTGCAAAAGATGATGCAACAGCAATAAGTAACATCGCAAATGCTGAAACTGGATTATTGCAATGGGATCAAGCATTGAAAGACTTTGATTATGCTTCAAAATTGCAGAAGGACTTCTTAGCACCTCAGATAGGCAAAGCATTAGTACAATATCAGTTGAACCAGAAAGAAGAATCTCTCGCATTTTTCAAAAGTTTAGTTGAAAAATATCCTGATTTTGCTGATGGTTTAGCCGCATTTGTGGTTATTAGCTATCAATTTAATCCAACTATACCAATTGATAGTAATATAATTGACGACTGGGAAAAAGTTATTAGCTTGGATTCCAGATATAATGATGTTGATTGGGTTTTAGATATTCGACGATGGTCACCTAAGCTAGTTGAAGACTTGGTTAAGTTTAAAACAGTTTATTCATCTAATACTGCAACAAACTCGTCATGACCAACTTGTGCTAAAGCTTAGTTAGACAACAGCTTACTGATAAATGGATTGCGATGGAATGTTGAAACACTGTTGTTGTGATACTCGACGTACTGTAACTGGATACTTATTACTGTAGTTTAGGCAGTATTGTACTTTATGCAGCACAGCTTTTGTTATGAACATTTAATAAACTTCATTCATAAAACGTTTCTTATAAATGAAAATCTCTATTTTTAGGTCGTACATCGGAAACACAATATTGGATATTCGATCCCGACGAACGAAGGGTATAACATATTTTTATTACTCTATAAAATATACTAAATTTAACGAAAACTATATATTACTAGTTATTATATTAAACAAAAAATAGATTTCTACGATTACAAAATAATCTAATTAATATATTTAATTTATTTTAACACACCACTTTTGGTGAAGGTGTCAAACAGTTAAATAAAATATTTAAATTAATTAGAAAAGAGATATACAACTAATTAGATAAATAATTTCAATAGAATAAAGAAATTAAATACTGGTATAGAATCCAAAATTTTATAAATAAAGGTTCGATCTTTGGAACTACACTCCACTAAAACTGAAAAAGAGGAATTAAATAGAGTTAAAAATAAGCAGTCTTCTTTAAATCGAATTTCTGCGTCGTTGAAGAATAGTGTGGGAAGAAGTAATATACAATATAATAATGGAAATGAAATATATAATTATTGATTTTCTATTTTAAGATATTAGTATATTATTAATTTAATGAATAAGTTTTATTGTTGTAAAAAGTACAAAATTACATCAATAATAATTGATATTAAAAAATAATCAACTGGAAGAATATATGAATTATAATAATAATAATCAGCGGGAAGAATAATAAAGGACATAACAATAAAGTAGCTAGCTATATTCGGTCTATACGAAACCATCAACGAAACAAAAGAATACAATGCATAAATTTAATTATTATAGGAAAAGAATATATACAAATTAATAAAAAACCAATTAATATAGAAAATAAAAACCAATTTAACAAAATTTGCAGTTGACAACTAGGGGTTCCACAAATAAAATGCTTTTTTAATAATAAAATACTTAAAAATAACTTGGTCATCCAATTTAAGATTTGTTTGGAAATATTGTTTATAAGAAAAACCTTGTGGAAAATATTAATATACACACATCCATAACAAAGCATTTGATAAGAATAAGCGTAATTTCTCAATTATTGATTAATAATGTTACAAACAAACAAAACATAAGTCACCTAACATTACCACGACGACTAATTTGCGCTCGTCATACAGTGCAAATCTAAAGCATTTTTAATTGCTTCAGGTGATGCTCGCACTCCACAACTGGGATTTTTTTCACAAACTTCGTCTCTTGTCAATAACGCCAAAGAAGTCTCATGTCCATCTTCTTTATGAGAAATTATCCCTCGCTGATCAGCTAGATCTTTGATTAATCGAGACAATGCCTTGGTGAAGATTGAATCACCGTCCAACTCAATCCACTTGTCACGCACCGAATGTGGAACTTCACCCAATGCAATATCTTCTTTCAAATAACTCAACTTGTTTGGTGGAGTATAATTATCCGTGGACGAGCAAACCGAGCAAATTTTGTCGATGAAGCGTCTTTCAGCAGCCAATAAAATACTGTAAGAATCAATTGTATCCTGCTTGCCATTAAGGCAATTAACTTTTACTTGGAAGAACGTCATTTTTCAAATCTTCAAGAACACCCATCAGATTATTCACTATCCAGTATCCTCTCCAAATTTTCAATATTTGATTTTTCTTTAATTGTACATTGTACATTTTATTTCGAAGTTTGTAAAGCATTGCGGCAACTTCATCATAAGTTTTTTCAGGATTGACTGATTCAACTGTTCGCATATCCTATATAGGATTAGATTCAAAGTTACTAACGTCTAACGTCAATTCACCCTTGTGGAATTTTGAGCTATAAATAATCAATTTTAATTAAGATAAGCATTAAGTGAATAATAACTGATACAAATTAATTAATCTTAAGTTTAAATTATAATTAGTTTAATAAGATTTTTTTTTTTGTATGATGTAAAACAGCCGTTTTTAACGAAAAAAAACTTGGCAAAAAGAAGCCATAAATTAATTTCTTCTGCCTTCGTGGTTTTCATAAATATTTCTTCAATAGCAGGAACTTCTTCCTCTCGAAATTCAACAGCAAAATCACCGTTATTATCAACATGATCTTCATCAGAATAATCATAATCAGATTCATCACTATTATTGTCCGACATTTTTCTCGATTATTGATAAGAAATTAAAATATAATTATGATTCATCAATACAACAAGTTGATTTGTTGTTCAAAGGCGGAGGAAATAGAATATCTACTAGACGAAATAAGGTAATAACTCCGGAACTGGCTCGATCGGTTGAATTCCAAGAGGGACCGAGACAACTAAACGGAACAAGATTCAAGACGGTGAAATCGAATTTAATGTTGAAATCAATAAAAATAATTATGTTATTCATTAATTGAATAATATCATGCTATCATGAAAATGAAACACGATATTTACTGTATTTTATTCATTATTCTACATTATTACTGTGTGTGAGAATGTCTTAACATTTGTGAGAATATTGAATCTTGATTTGCTGAGAGTTCTGTTGGTGTATCATATTCTATCACAACTCCATCGCTTAATAATAATATTCTATCAAAATCAATGATTGTTTGCAAACGATGAGCTATAGCTAATATAGTTATTCCATACAGAGTAGACTGTTCACGTAGCACTTTCTGGATTAAATCGTCAGTATAGGGTTCAACAGCACTTGTACCTTCATCAACGATCAATACTCTGGCTTGTTTCAGTAAGGCTCGTCCAATACATAATAATAATTGTTTTTGACCTTGACTTAAATTATCTCTATTCTCTTTAATTGATTCATTTAATCCATTGGGAAATGATTGGATTGTTTCTACCATGTTAATTTGCTGCAAAACATTCCATATTTGATTATCATTATATTGATTAAATGGATCCAATTGAAATCGAACTGATCCACTTAACAGTACAGGATCTTGAGGAATGATTGCTAGATGAGTCCTTAATTCTTGTAGAGGGATTGTGGAAATATCAATATCATCGATATTTATTAATACTTGTTGCAATTCCACAATTCGAAATAATGCAACCATTAAACTTGACTGTAATATAAAAAATTATATATTTATTGAGATGATGTTTCAAACAGTAAACATATAAAAGCGAAATTTTTAATTTCCTAAAAATAATAAGCTCATTCATTCAATATTTAATACCGTACATAGTAGAAATTATCGTCGCATTTATTTCTGTGTATTATTATTCACGTTAATAAACTATATTATAGATAATAATATTACCTTCCCAGCACCTGTTCTACCGCATACACCTATTCGTTCACCCCCTTTCACCGAAAACGATACCCAGAAGGATTATCTCGATATGACATCCACACATTATCAAAAACAATCGTTCCATTACTTGGCCAAGACTTTTTAATTATTGAATTATTATCATCAGAATGAGGGTGAACTTTACATGATACGCTTGAACGAGACACACAGCAGCAAATATTATTATGATATTGAGAAGAAATAATAACAAACTGGTTATTATTATTATTTAATTCATTTGAAATCGTCATATTCTCATTATTATTATTATTATTATTATTATTATTATTATTACTATCATTATTAGATTGACTTGTTAATACTGATTTTTTTTGTGGAATATCAAGATATTCAAATAATCTCTCTGTTGCTGTCATATAAGTTGATACTTCAATTAAAAGTTGTACACATCTTTGCAATAAAGCAGTTAATTGCAATCCAAAGGATAAAGATAAGCCTAAAGCTATTGGAGATATATTAGATCTCAAACAAACAGCTAATAATGATATACAAAATAATACAAATGAAGTTCCTGATTCCAATCGGATAGTGACCCAGCTCACACATAACCACATATGAAGAAAAAACTTCTGATTTCGATTCATTTTCTTTTCATGTGTTTTAAAAAATCGAGATGTGTCACCATACGCTCGGATTGTTTTTAATCCAAGTAATGTTTCAGATAATGATGAGTAGATAGGTGATCTTGTGATACTCTCTAATCGTTTCATATCTCTGGCAACACTTGAAAAATACCGAAAAATGTGAAGGAAAATAAGCGTTAATGGGAATAATATAATATAAACCAATAAGAAGAATATATACATAGAGCAAAGACTGATAATACTTGTGACCAATTCATAAGGACTTGTAACATGTATTCTGGAAGGTTTGCATCAACACCTTCGGTATCTTTCGAGAAACGATTCAAAATTTCCCCTAAACATAACAAACACAAAATAATATTGATTATTTATGATCAATTTCAAGAGACGAAGAGTTTAAGTTGCTTGCAAAACATAAAAATAATCAATTTGTTTTTTTAAAAAGTGTTCATAATAATCAGTCATATTTCTATGTTTATCATTTAAAACAGAAAAATATAAAAATTTCCGCCATAATAAATTATCACAATACTTTGACAACACAGGAGGACACCTTGCTCATTAATCAATTTTCAGAATATAATGATAGCTAACCTGTTGTATGAGTATCAAAAAATGATGAAATTGGAGCGGATCAAACATTCCTCATGACAATTAAATGAATATTACGGCTACTTGCTACAGCAAACACATTTAAATAAATCGAACGAAGCATTAATAATAAAATAAAAGCTCCAAAACATGCGAAATAAGAAATAGAAAATTTCATATTTAAATTATTATGGGGATCATTTTCTGATGCATATGACCACGATGCTAAAAAATAATCCAATCCGATCCTTGATAATTGACTTGTTCCAAATAATAATATTACTCCACATACTACTAATACCATACAAATATTGTTGGAAAGAATTCGTGTTGTCAATAATCTGAAATATTTCACTCTTTAAATCACAAGATACCACAACAGTCATCTCGTCGTTTTCTATCAAATCATTCATTATATCACTGTTTTCATTTATTTCCTTTTCAGTGTCTACGTTATAAGAACTTGTATTATTATTATTAATATTATAATTATTTAATCCAGTTGTTCTGGCCATTAATGCTGGATATTTTATCAATAAAAATTCAGGATTTCCATCAGCAATTATTTCTCCATTTTCTCAGCAATTATTTCTCCATCAGCAATGTCAGTCCGATTAGATGAAAATAATGCTCTTGCAATCGAAACACGAGCTTTTTGCCCTTTGAAAATATAAAGTTGTAGAAATTGTTATAATAATAATAATAATTATTATTATCATTATTATCATACCTCCAGGATAAATTTATCCCTCGTTCACCAACTAAAATGAAAAGTATCATAAATAAATAATAATAAAAAAGATTTCGGAATTATTCAATATATTATTGATATTCAATTTTTGAAAAATATTTGCGATTGTATTGTGATAGTGAGTGAGACATTAATATCGAATGAGCATTTAATCATTAAATTATGTATGTCTAAACAATATCACGAGTTACGTACAACTTAACAATATGCTCAATAATAAGTTAGCATTATGATTTATGAAAATAAAATCCCATCCCATCCAATAATAATAATAATAATAATAATAATAATAATAATAATAATAATAATTCGCACTTTCAGTATTTTCTCCAAATGGTAATATTTGTAAGTCAGGTAACAATGCAGCTGCTTTTATCGCATTTTGATATCTATTAAAAGTTACTTGATAATCATTAACTGTTTTATCACTCAAGTCAGCACCAAATAATACATTATCTTGAAGAGACATATTTTGGATCCATGCTGTTTGAGCACAATACTAATGTTTCCATGTACTTCTGATTCACCAGAAAATAATATCATTTCATTTAATAAAGCTGATAAATGAACTTTTACCACTGCCAACTGATCCAATTATAGCGATTAATTCATTTGATTTCTTGCTTTCAAAATTGATAAATTTTAATTGACATAAATTAACTTTATTACTGCTATTATTATTATTATTATTATTATTATTATTATTATTATTATTATTGTTATTATTATTGTTATTATTATTATTATTATTATCATTATTACTTTTAGTATTATTATTAAGTAATACTGTTTTCTTCCCATGAAAAATATGCATTTTTAAGTAATATTTTAGAATCTCCAGTAAAGCGATTTTCTGGTATATGCAAAACAGGCAATTGAAAAAAATTATCAAGTCTCGCCAAACTCACTTCCCCATCTTTGTATGTTTTCAAAGCTTGACCTAATTGATTCAACGGGAATCTAGTTATGTTTAAAAATGCTAATATTCGAAATGTTTGTACTAATGTTAATGGACGATTACATCCATATACAGATGTCAAGATTATGACCAAGGCTGTGACAGATTGAGCACTGAAGAGCATTTCTCGCAATTGTGCACTTTTATTTAAATATTTATGTAATAATTTCAATTCATCATTTCTTGTTTGAAGTACACGATTCTCCATTGGTACCTCCCAAGCATACACTTTGATGACTCGTATGCTTTGCAATATTTCATTGATTAATTTAACTCGTTCGTCGGTAAATTTAATCATAGAACGTCTAGTACACCCGATTTGAGCAGCTAAGAAGTTCTGTGCAGGAATGAGAATTAGATACCATCCTAAATCAGCCAATGCAGGAGCATAACCCACCTCAGATATTAATATGAGCATTGCTATTAATGAAACCAAAGGAGTATACCTATAAAATTTAATTTAAAAATCTTTATGATGTATACATAAATCTTGATTTCGAAAATAATAAATAAATGATGTATTATTATGTACTCATAGTATAAAAAATAACACATTTGACAACAAAATTGAAATTAAATAATATTTCTTACCATAAAAAATTAACTAATTGAACACCTAAGAAGAATTTCTCAGAATCAATTGCAACCAAATTAGTCGTCTGACCAACTGTGTTTTGATACCTTGCAGATGTTGTCAATTGCAAGGTATGCTTATATATCGACATCGTGATACTTGATCGAATTCTGCAACCAAGAATCCGCAATGAGTAAAAGGTTGCAGATAATGCCATAGAAGATGAAACTCCTCCAAAAGCAAATGCAAGTCCGATACCATAAGATTGACCTTGTTCGCCAGTTTTCACAAAACGAATAATTTCTCCAATAACAAAGGGTTGCGCCAATTGAAAACATAAGAATGCAAATTGATAAAATCCAGCGACAATCAAATCATTCCCAAATCCCAACCAAAGTGCCAATTTTACAGATGGACTTTTTTTTCTCTATCTTAAGTACGCCAAGAATATGAATTTAACAATTCTTCGTGTAAACAATTTAAATAAATATACCTTTGCATTTATCAGTTCTTCCTTCCAAGCTGTTTCGAAGCGGAGTGTATTAGCATCAACACTCATATTCTTTGGACATTCCCACATGTCGTCTTCACGAATCATTCTTGTAGTTGCTAACTTGATTAGTGGAGATATCCAAGCCACAATAAAGGAACTGAACCATATTTGATCAAGTGGATGATCATCCAAATCACCTTTCTTCATTTCTTCATTTATCATAAATTCATGAACATTAAGTTATTAAGTTAATAAAATTAACTGCAATATTCAAAATAAAAATTGCTAGAAATAAATTCGTTTGCGAAAGATATCACTGATGAATAATAGGTTATAATATTTGTGCTGTATATTTTATAGTGATATCCATTTTAAATAGTTAAAGTCTCAAAAAAACGGATCGGTTGATTTAAGAAGTTGGTTCTTCCGAAACTTCCGGACGGTTTTTTCTTTTTTGGCTTTCAAAAAAACAAACCTAACGTTTTTTGGGTTCTCATAATTATTAATTATGAGAGGTTAATCCCCAAAATGTAACAGGGTCGTGACTAGTTTTCTTTTTTTTAAATAAACTTTTGGGAGGTGCCAAAAAAAGAAAAAACCGTCCCAACCCAAACCCATTTTGTGGGCATTTTGGTATTCCAGGTATTGCGGATTATTTTTCATTTCAATTGATGAATAACTCAGTATTATACTGTACATACTGTACTGTGGAAATTCTTGCAATTCTAATATTCCACAAAAAATAACATAAACAATCCATTTAAAACACAAAAATTGAAAATTGAAAACAAATAAATATGAATGCTAGATAATAGATAATACGTTTATATAAGGTGTGAAATTTTGATTGTGATTACTTCCTAGGTTATTTTGATCATTTTACTGAACAATGCATTTTTCGTATCATTTGAGTCAAAATTTCGATTCAAAACAATTAAGCAACAAGAAAGAAATTCCCAATAAAAAGAAAATAAAAAAATCTGATCCATCAAATGCAATTATAAACCAATTGAATGATAAATTACTTTTTCCTGATAC
Organism: Epipyxis sp. PR26KG; assembly: GCA_015144975.1. NCBI lineage: Eukaryota > Chrysophyceae > Chromulinales > Dinobryaceae > Epipyxis > Epipyxis sp. PR26KG. Next base: position 17,140 of record VKHH01006094.1, on the reverse strand, counting down.
AAATGTAATACAAATTCAAGATTGTAGATATGAGCCAGAACCAAATGTGATGGATTTAAGTCAACAAACCATTAATATCAACAGCAACTTAAATAAAAGGCCGTTAGAAGCTATCGTTTTAAATCCTATTTTCGATATATGCAATAATTTGTTACAAAAGGAAGAGAAAAATCATAATCTGAAAAATGAGAATAAAGATACTGATCACATTTCGATTGCTTATGCGAAACGTAAAGAAAGGCCGTATAAAAATGTTATTCATATTCCAAGGTAAACTAAAAACAAAAAAAATATATCACATAAGTCATTTAAAATTAAGACTATAATAATTTACAGTAATTATATATGATTTTTTAAATGTTTTAAAATACAATCAAAATTTCACTGCTCACTGTTGATGGTATTTGTAAATCTTGATTGTTGTCACAATATTATTTATATTATTCATACTCACTCTTAACATTACTTATTAGCAATTGTTTGCTTTATATTATTTTCTTAGATGTCGTATGCAAGATATCCGGAGGACTTATATGGATATGTATGCAAATATTATGAACCGTTCAAGTGTTGGAAGTGCAACAAATTTTATTGGCCATTTTTACTCTAAAGATTTCATGTTTCATCATCGGAAAAATATGAGTAATGCTCATGGATTTGGTCAATTACCTCATCCGAAGTTGGATGGTGATTTAGATGTACAAGGAATAACAACAATGTTAATTAATTATTTTTCAAAAGCTCTTGATAATATTCTACATGTTGATAATATTCAATTTACGGTTAGTGATACTTTTTATCTTAGTTTTTCTATCCAATAATTTTTTAATTATTAATTAGTTCATTCCATTTATTTGTCATTATTCATCACATATAAATTAAATGAATAGTTTGAATTGTTTATTATCATTATTATTATTATTATTTTTTATTTTTTTTATCATCCACTAGATTCGTCCTGATGGAACAAGTCAATTAAAATGTAATTTCCGAATTGAGTCTACAAGACTGATTAGTATTGAGAAGCTTCTAGATATGGAATATCTTGGTCCTTATTATGATGGAATCAAACTTGAGAGTTATACTACGTCAAACAATTCGGATGTTTCTAACAGTTTGAATAACAATAACAATAATAATAAGTATATAAATAATAATAATAATAATAATAACCATAATAACTATAATAATAATAATAACTATAATAATAATTACAATTATAATAGCAATTATAATAGTAATAGTAATAATAATAGTCTATTGGATAATAGAACAATTGACAGTTCCAACATGAATGACAGCCACTCATTCATTTATGAAAATAGTCAATTGAATGCTAATAAATGTGATGATATTAACAATCTATATAATAATGGATGTACTCAACAAACTGATTCGTTTGATGCCTTTGATGTATTGTTAGACAGAATGGCAGAAGATGATTCTCAATATTTGTCATTTCCATCACCGAAAGCAGGTCATAATATTATATTCAATGAAGAGGACATGCATTTTATAAAGTCTGTTTTTGAAATTAATGGAAATGATGGAAATAATTTGCAATTTGGACACAATAATGAGAGTATAATAAGTCAAAATTATAGTGATGATACAAATGTTACCAGTAAAGATGATTCCATAACTACGACATGTCTAAACTTGTCAGCAAGCAACGATACTGTTGTCGTTGATAATAATATAAATACTGCGAATAATGATAATAGTAATGATAATAATAATTATAATAATAATAATAATAATAATAATAATATTAAAAGTGCTATACAACAACCTCCTTCAAAATATAGTTTCATCAGTCCGAATCTTTACATGAATGAAAACAATTCAAAATTATTAAAAGAATTTCTTAATTCAATAAAAAACAATAAAAAATATTCAAAAAATGAATTATTACATATCAAACAAACTTTAATACCATTTGCTGCTGTATTAAATGGTAATTTCATATATGAAATTGATCAACATTTTATGATTACAGATAATATATTTGATTTCAAAAGTTATGTTTATGAACCAATCTTACCATTTGATTTGAAAATAATTAATGAATATTTCACAGAATATTAATATTTTCTCAGAATATTAGTATAATACTTACTCAGTTCTTACTTACTCTGATCAAATAAATGTTGAGGTATTCTGAGCGGATGTTTTTCATTGAAAAACTGCGTTTTTAAACAAAAAAAATCTGTAAATATCTTGTAAAGTATCCATACAGACACCTCTACATTATAATACATACAGACACCTCTACACCATACACCTTCTAATTGGAATTAGAAGAATTATAAATTGGAATAAATTATTAATTAATTAATTTAATTAATGATTAATAATTTGTTTATTAATTTATTTATTATATTTTTAACAGTTTTTATGAGAATAAATTTCAAGTATGAATTTATTTTTTTGTTAATAATAATATAATCAAATAATATCATATTTTACCATTTTAAATTTAAATATTTTTAAAATATTTCTTATAGCACCATTATTCTTGCTGTATATATATTATCGTACTTAACCGGTATCTCTCATAATTATTGAAAATATGATTTATAAAATAAATAAAAATCTCACATAAAAGTTTGATTTATTTTTTTTATAAAAAAACATAAAATTCAATTTTAAAAATGATACTCTAATTATTTATTTTGTAATTTTTTCTATTTTTATTTATTTAAATCAATCATAATAATCGTAAAATTGAAGTGTTGTTATTTTTATGGAATGTGGATGATGGATTAATCGTGATATTTCATTCATTTATAATAAGATCCATCACTGTATAAAATTGTTAAGATGAGTTCCACTGTATAATCAGGATATTTTTGTATAATTATTTCATTATTATTTCTATATTTTTTTTTGTTAAAGTTTAAAAAAAAGTAAAAATTTTAATTAAAAAAAATATTATTATAATCAAATCAACTTTTTCGTTCACATCTCCCATACAATATTAATTATCTTCAATTATTATAATGTTTTTTTTTGAAAAATTCTAATTTTGAAAATTATAATTATTATTATAATTAAGATTCTTGGGATTGAGTTATTTTATATTTTATAGAACACGAACATAATAATAATAAGCTTCTTAAGATATCAATCAAGTAATATAAATATATATAAAATAATTGATAGAACAATCCCTTCTTATCTATTATATATTAATATTGTCAATTACTTTTCCTATTTATTATTATTTAATAACATATTATTCCATAAAAAATAGGAATTATTTATTACATCATCATAAGAATATATTTATTAAACATATACTAAGGGAGGGGAGATATATAATAAAAATAAAAAATATTTTTTTAAAATAATAATATTATTGCTTCATTATTATAGTAATGTGTTATTATTATAATAATAAAAATGTTTTTTTAGAATAACAGAATGATATGTTTGTCTAAGCTCTTAAAAACATCATTATCACAGAGAAATATATCATTAAAAAATATTATTTATTTTCTAACTTAACTAAACCTTCTCTTGCAATGTGATAATTGTGATAATTTCCTATTCTAAATAGTAAATGATATATATCTTTCTTTTAAGGAAAATTACAAAACAATTCGAGTCTTCTTTCAAACAATACCAGAAATAAATAATATCATATCTTATGAATGAATGCATGATATATGGATATATATAAATATCTTTTATTGATCGCCGAAGAAAATTCATTTATTAATTAATTACGGTAAGAACAATTTAAAGCTGTCCTCTGTCTATTAATTTATTGAAGTCTTACACACAACAGTTTTTTTGAAAAAATAATGAAATTATTAAATAATTAATATCCATATCCATATAAAAGTCACGTATTTTTTAGCATGAAAAATGTTAACAGATAGTAAACAATGATGATGATGATGACGATGGAAATCCCTCGCCAATTTATGTAAAAGCGTGCGAAATGTTTTGTTCTGCTCTCTGTTTGCCGTGTAGTTTATATAGTTTATGTTACCCAGCCAGAGTTAGTCCATTGTAATTATTTAGTGTGCTGCCAATAAATTGAATTCAGGATACAAGGATAAGGTTAATTGCAAACCTATCAGCCTTAATTAATTTATAGTGCCTTCAGTTGGATGAATCTAATTTTAAATCATTGAAAAACTATTCCAAAAGTGGAATATACTAATATACTGTATTTAAATCCAGTATTATTACCGTAAATAAAATCAAATAGAGAATCCAACGAGCCAACATATCATAAAATGATATTGATTTTTACGATACTTTTCACAACAACATTAATTAACAGTTTAACTGTAAATAATGTATTACACTTAAGAGTATATAGGAGTCATCAAGCTTCATTAGTCTCCAATAGAATCAAATTTTATGATAAGAGTGGTTTATTTCAATTGTATGAGAATAATCCATCAAATAATAATATTGATGATGGACAAATAATGAAACATAGATTGGAAAAAATAATTCCCAACATATCAAAAAGTTACTTAAAAGTAATGATATTATGTATTAGTATATTTATCCCAATGACGTCTTTTTCATATCCAATTTCTGCTATTTCTTCAATATCTGACCTTAATCATAAAATATCTCAAAATGATGATAATGCCAATAATAATATATATCAATCAAATAAAAAGCTGCTTGATATTGTGTTCGGTACAATCACTACAATGTATTATGACCAAACTGGAGGTCAAAAATTTACAGATGATCAAATTTGGAGAAATCATATGAAAAAAATACAAGAAAATGGAGATTTAATTTATAATTCAAATAAATTAACTGAAATAGAAATTAAAAAAATGATTGAGATGTTAGATGATCGTTATAGTTATTATACTCCTCCGATTGTGAGACATGATATGTCTTATTTTATGACTAAATTAAATCAGTTACGAATTACTACACAGCAGCATTTAAATAATAATAACAATGATAATGTATATAAATCAGTTTATAACAAAAATGGAAGAATTCTTGATATTCCAAAACTTGGTATTCAATTACAAGAACAAATAAATGATATTTATCAAGTTTATGATGCAAATGATAATAATAATAAAATCAAATTATATACTCGCATTGTCCCTATTATCACAGCTGTATATCCTCATTCTCCAGCTGAGAAAATTGGATTGCGATCTGGTGACATAATAATGAAAATCAATGATATTGATGTGACATATACTTCGCAGCAATATGTTAATGAGAATAATGAGAATAATAATAACAATAATAATATGCGTGAAGTCAACCCTTCACTTTCTCTATCATTAAATAAACTTAAAACTCCCATTTTAAAAAAGATTCTTCATATAACAAATCATGATATTAATATAGCAAGTAACCAAGGTCATGATACAACATTATTATCATCATTATTCTCACATGATAATAATGGCAATAACAATAATAATGATGATCAAACTCATTCTTCTTATTATCATTTAGATATCCTAAAAAAAAGTCATAATAATCTTTATAAAACTATTAATAATAACAATTTACAGAAAACTAAAAGCGATGACTCGACTTTCTCAACTTCAATAGCACCTAATTATAATTATTTAAATGACTTCAGTAAAAATCCTGTCACATACAAACAATTGAAAGCCAATAATAATGTTAATGTTGATTATATTCGGATAACATCGTTTCGAAGAGAAACTAGTCAGCAATTAAAAGAAATTCTTTTCAAAATAGCTAGCAATCAAAATAATGAAGATAATAATAATAATGGAATCGTATCTAATATTCGTCCATCATCTCATTTAATTGTAATCGATCTTCGAAATAATTATGGTGGAGTTATACAAGATGCTATGATAAGTTCATCAGTATTTCTTTCAAATCCTAAAGATATTATCTGTTACACAGTAACGAGTAGAGGCATAGGAGAACATGATGTAGAAGAATTATTAAGTATTCCAGAGCTTAATAATGATAATAATAAGTATACTAATGATGTGAGAGAGAATTTTCGTAAGCAGTTACTTGTACCTGATACAGTCCCTGTCGTAATATTAGTAAATGGTGGAACGGCAAGTGCAGCTGAAGTGTTTTCTGCTGCTTTACATGATAATAATCGTGCTATTATTATTGGGAAGCGAACTTATGGTAAATCATTAATACAACACGAATTCGAACTTCCAAATGGTGGAACTCTTCATTTAACAACTGCTCAATATTTAACACCAACAAAGAAGCATTTATCAAGAGAATATAATTATAATGCGGATAATCGAATCATTCCTATTCAATATTTATCACATAAACCATCATTAATTCACTCATTAAAATTATCAAAAATAAATAATAATATTCCGAATGATATGGACATTAACACATTATCTTATATGAAACGATTATTTTTCGATATAAAATATCATCATTATCTTAATTATCATTCTTCTGATGCGACGATACACCAAATCCTCAGCAATTATCAACAAGAACTTCAACTTAAATCTACAACTTCAATGATTAGCAATGGTCCCAATTATTATGATAATAATAAAATTAACTATAATAATAATAACAATAATAATAATAATAATAAAATTAACTACAATATAAATTATTTCCTAACAAAAGATCAAAGTGAAGGTGGAGGAATATTCCCTGATTTAGAATGTGTATCTGAACCACAAGATGATATCAAAACAGATTTATGTGTTATTGAAGCAACTAGTATATATAATCTTAATATTCCAATCATTAATCCTCATTAATTTTATTTTTCATGAATGAAATGAATGAATTCATCTATTATGAAATATTATTGTAAATGTTGTATGATTATCATTTCCAATATGAAATACTTGTTATTTCATATTATTCTCACACATTATTTCTCATTTTAATTCGATTCCAGGATTTTTTATTTGTTAAATATTTTATAACAATTGTGGATTATGACAATTCAATTCACAATAATAATTATTTCATTTGAAAGTTTCTGCTTTTGATTTTACATAATAATAATATACATTCAAATACAAATATTTTCTATAAACTTTTCTCTACAATAGCGCTAAACCCCCAAGAACAATTTTATGGAAAAAAAATTCTTGGGACATAACGTAACGAACCGATCGGCTGTTTAATATGTGAGCTAGATACATATTGGATGAATAGAACGTTCGAACTAATCCAACGAACATTCTTATCCAGAGGAAAAGATAAGAGATCATAACCACAAGATGTCATTTGAAAGAAATGTATACTTACATAGTTACACATACTTGTAATGATGGGCTTAACTTGTTATTTTATCATTTTAATTTTCATAATATTATATTTATAACTTAGTGGTCATTTAGTATAAATATCATAACTTCAGGTCATGCTGAATTACGACATATCTTAAATTACTACCATAATATAATATTATCCTTCTTATATAACATTTCTTTATTTGAGGAGCAATAGCTAGGAACGACAGCATAAAATTGCTTATGATTAATCATAATGCTCGCATATATATCATAGTAATATCATACAAATCTTTATTGAGAAATTGATCATCAATGATCATCAAGATCTCTAATGACGACAACACTTTTCACCACCTCCTTCATATCATTTTACATAATAATGATACGTTGCAAAATAGTCGTACAACACAACTAGGACAATGGAATTACTCATATAATAATTATTTAATTAATTTTATTTTATATAAACATAAGCAAAAAGCCAGTACCATTAGGTAAGGCATGCTTATACCAGCAGTTTTATTAGTTTAGAGCACCACTGATGATTATGATCCATCGGATACATATTTCAAATAGTACCCATTTATTCATTTCGCAAATAATAATGAGATTTACATAATTAAATTATAATTATTTTTATTAATCCAACAGCAAAAACGCAATCTTTCTCTCTGCAACATTTTACCATTATCATCACTGGTTTCAGTCATCAGCCATCATTATAATAATCATCACATTAATATATTAATTAATTAATTCAACTTTTTCAAAGCATTAAAATATGTGATAGCATGCATTGGCTTCATCTCAACACGCACCGATTTCATTGATGAGGTATGTTTTCAATGTTGACAAATCATCATTTGCAACAACTTGTCATTGATACCACACGTGATAAATTGATCATAATAAACAGTTAACTTCTTCTCAACTAGCCAATCCTTAATATCAAACAATGAGGAATCCCCCCACTGAACTGAAATCATCATTTGAAGATGTGTTATTATTTTTATCATTAACACCACCATCACCTTTCTTTTCTGATACTCATTTACGTAACAACTGAACCACTTTCTCAGTAGTATAATCTATCACAGAGCGAGTTTTATCAACCTTCCATGTAGCTAATCCTAAGAATCCAGTCATTTCCTTTACAACAGATCGAACAGTCCAGCTAGAAATATCTTTGCTAGAGACAATACCCAATTGGTCCATTAACTCTGAAACCTTTTTTATGGTCGCAGTCGGAGTGATGTCAGGTAGCGTATGAACGATCCTTTCGCTGAATAAATCCCCTATGGAAATATCACCAATGGTCAAGCTGTTATCACTAACTTCACCAAACATGGTTGGATAAATGCGAGCAACTCGTTGATGAGAAATAATGTTAATATTGGAAGCAGCACTATAGAATAATTGCAGAAAAGTATCCATTCAACCAACACATTATCCACTTTGCTCTGATCGTGCTTCATGGATTTTATATTTTTAAACAATTTGACGATATGATAGGAATAATTACTAGAGTATTGACCAGAGCTGTGGCGAATTCCACTTGGAATGGTTTGCCATCTTCCAAACGATTAATATCCAGAAAGCAATCGATCGCTCGGTTCAGTGGTCATAGTACATTTATTGATGATTCATTCTTCATTCAGCTTGGAGATTAAGTCCATTAATCTACGATGAACAGCAATTGGGTTGGATGCACTCACGCTGAACTCAACGCTATTAAGATCAGGACGAGTTCTAATCCGAAGAATTTGATTGCCAGTTCAGTTTCTAGATTACTTTTTATTTGAGCATCAACCCCATGACGCATTAGTTGAGATAATTGTATCATAACCATTCGATGCAGCCATGATAAGAGCTGTCTCACCACCCTATAAAACATAACATTCAGACAAATTGACTCAAAAAACAATATATTTGACTATATCATACCGGTATATTTGAAAGAAAAAACTTAAAAACTCTAACAAAAGAAATATGTATATTTGTTTTATTCTTATTTTATTTATGTAGTGTTATTAATTAGATTTAATAATTGATATTAAAGTACATTATTTTTGATATGAATATTAGCACCATGACCTATTTGTTGAGATACTATTGTATCATGGCCATTCCATGCAGCTTGGATAAGCGCTATCATACCATCCTATAAAACAAAATAACAAATAATAACAAACAAACAATCACATTCAAACAATTTAATATAAAAAATAATTGCATTTACTTCACATCTAAACAGTAATAATATAATTATGAGGTAAGTCATAAATAGAAAACAGATGACGTCACACAAACGAGAAAAATATATTTGAAATAATATTGTAATTTTATTTATAAATTATTATTAATAATTAGATTTGATTTATATTAACGTACATTATTTTTTATATGAATATCAGCACCATGACTGATTAGTTGAGACACTATAGTATCTTAACCATTATTTACAGCATAGATAAGAGCTGTCCACGCATACTATAAACAACAATCACATTTACTTCACATCTTAAGATAATAGTAATATAATTATGAAGTAAGTCATCCCTGTTGTGCGTTTTTGTCATTGGATAGAACAAGATGACATCACACAAAAGAGAAAAAATATGATGTATGTGTTATTATTTATTAGATTTAATAATTGATATTAACTTACATTATTTTTGCTGTTGATATCAGCACCATGATTGATAAGAAGAGATACTATTGTATCATAGCCATACCTTGCAGCAAGGATAAGTGCTGTATAACCATCCTATAAAACAAAATAACAAAAAATAATAAACAAATCAACATAACAATAAATCACATTCACTTCATATCTAAACAATAATAATAATAATAATATTATTATGAAGTCAAACATATGTCCCTGTCCCTTCCCTATGTGTCCCTGTCATTGGATAGCACAAGAAGAAAGAGAAAATAAATTTGAAATATAAATTAGAATGACTTCGTTTATTTTATGTGATGATAACGCTTAAATAATAATGTTTGCAGTTATTGTAATGAATTTTGTTAATTTTTAATTATGATATACTCACTTTTGTCTTTTGAATCAATAGCGACCCCTTCCTCGAGTAGTTTATATTCTCGAGATTGCCATTCTCAGCAGCATCGATAAATGTTTGTCCTAATAACAAGCATTACAAATAAAATAATGTCTGAAATAAAGAAAAAAATAAGTTTAGATATAATATTAATGAAAATAATAATTATTGATTATTTTAATTTTAATAAAGAATATGGATATTACTATTAAAATTTCAATACGTACAAAATTTATCAAGATCGCTCCAACAATTATGATATAAATGAAGATAAAAAATATTAAGTATAAGCCATATTTAGGAATAGAGCGATTGGACTATAATTATTAAGAAGAGTAGTTGTGTCTCTTCAAGATATTATTGGCATGAAAAATGAAACGTAACGAAAAGTTAATTTCACTCATTCTAGATAACACCTACTACTACTATGAACAATGATTTTGATTCTTGTGTTGTTGTTGCATTGCACTCTCTCATCATGCAGAGATAACATGATGAATTTATTATTACCTTTTTAATGAAGGTCTTAAAAACAAAAAATTAAAATTAGAGCAATCAAAAATTATTGTAATGATGTTACTTCATTCTCAAACTAAAATAATATATTACCTTCTCTTAAGTCAATAATAACAACGAACAGTTATTGCCTGATTGTAACGAGCAGTAAACTTTCACCTTATTCTCTACAACTTATGAGGTTGATTTAACTATAGACCTACAAAACGGAATTGAAATAATAGTAAGAAGAGATAATAATTTGAGGAGTGTGAAGATAAATGACATACAAAAGATGTCGGCCCTTGCCAAAATAATGAGTTTATTAGCTTTCATGAATTTACCTTAAAAATAATCAAGTAAAATGATCTCTTTTCAACAAGATATCTAATATTACAGTAATCAATAATTAATTAGTTTCATATAATTAGGATTTGGTAGTAAGTCTATCTGTCTATCTTAATTCATAGAAGTACCTCACTCGAATAAGGACCTATCCCGCTGGTATTGACCTACAGTATTGTCATTAATATGATCGAAATGTGAAGATGAAACTGAGTTTTTAAACGAAATATTTTATTTTTCACCAAAGCACCAAACAACAACAAAGAAAGAAGACTGAAATAAAAATCGCTTATTAATATTTAATATTCTATCTTGACCAAAATCTACAGTATCTTTGTCAAAACATACACATAATAATATAATTTTTAATAGCAATTGCAAGGAAATCATCACGGCAATAACAAATAAATAAATTTTTTATCATTTTGTGGTGTATGAGAGGGCGGGGTGGAAGACAGTTGAACCGATAAATAAGTTGTGGGCTGAATATGGGAAACCTTTATTATCTAAATAACTTAATTTTATCACCGGGTACTATTAATTAATTAATTAATTCATTCATTTCATTCATTCATTTCAAATGTGGGGTTTCAAAAATTCTTTCACGATTCTCAATGTTTCGATAACGTAACAATCTCACTATCTGAGTGTGCAATTCGATTGCAATGGTCTATTAAAAAAAGCAAAGTCCAACGGAAAATTATTTATCGTAAAACGATACATCACGGACAAAAATCAGCTTCGTCGCTTTTGGATTAATTTTTGTTGATTCTAATAAAATCATATGTATCAAGTTTCTCTTGTTCCATTGATCAATTGGACTGTATGATGCAGATTGTTTATCATTTGCTTGTTTTAATTCTGATCCTTGTGAATAATATAAAGCAAGTTAATTCTTCAAGGTACAATCTTGATCGCAAATTGAAAAATGATAACTTAAATACTAAACATAGTAAGTTAATAATTAAAAATCGAAATGAGGTGGGTAAAAAATATACTGATACCTCATTAACAGCTATAACATCTACTCCAACTTCTAGACCTACCAGCAAACCTAGTGGTAAACCAACTTCAAAACCTACTTCAAAACCTTCAGGCTCTCCAACCGTTGTCAATAAACCAACTGCTATGCCATCTAATAAACCAACTATTCGACCAACAAGTTTACCCTCAACTAGAGCTCCAACTAGTACTCCTACTACAAGAACTCCAACGACAAAGCCATCTACTTCAACAAATCCAACACGTCCTCCAACTGTAATGCCTTCTAATCCATCTTCAAAACCAACAAATATGCCTTCTAATCCAACAAAAATTCCAACCAATTCTCCTACTCGTAAACCTTCAGCAAAACCATCATATAAACCAGGCTCGCCTACACCCAAACCTACAAGTAGTCCAACGTCTTCACCGTCACAATCACCTTCAGCCAATCCAACTGTACTACCAACATTAAGTCCATCATCTGTCTCAAGCGTTGCACCATCTACATTGCTACCAACAGCTCTTTCCTCGAAGAAACCTTCAAAAATTCCCACCCCAAATCCCACTTCTTCACCATCAACCAAACCAACTAATACACCAAGAATAAAACCAACAAGAATACCTTCAGTTCGATCGACTCTTTCTCCTTCAGTGTCCCATTCCCGTAAACCGTCCCATATTCCATCATTTATTCCAACTCTAATTCCGACTGAAGAACCGACAAATGATCCGACCGTATCCCCAACCACTGATACACCATCATCTACCCCAAGTGCGATTCCGACAGGTCCATCAAGTTCTCCAACACAATCACCTTCTTTACCTTCATGTTCTCCAACTAACATTCCTTCTATTAAACCAAGCAAACCACCATCCTCTGCTCCAACAAGAAATCCTTCAGCAAAACCAAGCAGATTTCCGACTAGTAGTCCCACACATAAACCGTCGTTTACACCAACATCTGCTCCTTCATTTGATCCGACGTTTTCTCCAACAGCTGATCCAACTTTAAATATCTTTTCTCCAACATTTTCGCCAACTTCTGATCCAACCTACTCGTCAAGTCTGCAAACTAACCAACCTACTCATTCAATCGCGAGCCTACCACCAACTAACCATCCCACCAGTATCCCGACATTTCCACTAACTAACTATCCCACTATTGTTCCAACCAGTGTACCAACTAAATATTCTACTGCTATCCCAACCGATTCACCTACAAACTATCTCATTACCACCCCAACCATTCCACCAACTCACTATCCCACCGCTAATCCGACTATTACAAATAATCCCAGCCATACAATAAAACCAACAATTACAAATTCAGCTGAGCCGTCCATCATATCAACAAACATACCATCAACTATTCCAAGTTCGATTCCATCATTTGACCCATCCTTTTCCTTTTCTCCTTCCCATAAGCCATCTGTTTCTCCATCATTTGATCCAACAAGTTTTCCTTCAAGAGATCCAACTTCCGCTCCAACAACTAGACCCACTTTTGATCCCACGATACTCCCTTCATTTGATCCGACACATAATCCAACGACTCTTCCTTCATTCGATCCGACACATAATCCAACAACTCTTCCTTCATTCGATCCGACAGGTGATCCAACAACTCTTCCTTCGTTCGATCCAACTCTTTCTCCATCATACATAGCCAGTGAGACTCCAACCCAAACACCTTCGATTGATCCAACAGTCGCTCCATCTTGTGATCCTTCACTGCTTCCATCACTGATGCCTTCCATCAACCCAACATTAACTCCTTCATTTGAACCATCACTAGCATCAACAGATACCCCTGCTTT
>VKHH01006093.1:0-27400 GCA_015144975.1 Epipyxis sp. PR26KG | reverse complement strand
CATATACAAAGTTGGAATATAGTCCTTGGTCTACAATAACAGTGCGTCATGTGTAAGAATAATGTATAACGGTAAGTAGTTAGTAGGTTATGATAACATATAACGGTAAAGGTTATGGTGGGAAGAATATGATTACAATATTTACGATTACCAATAGTTTGTATTGCTGTTTTACTCTTCCTAAAAAAACACGTTCAACAACATTTCATTTCATTTTACTCATCAATTGAGCTATTCTCAGTTCAATGAAAATATCAATTCATTCGACTGTAATGTAATACCTTCATTAAAAATTGGAAATATCTCATCAGAAGTACTTTTTTTGAAAAACAATAAAGATATCATAACATGAACAAAAAATAGACAAAACTGAAAATTTTGTTAAATTTGATCACATAAATCATGACAAAATAGATTATTTTGATCATATCATTACTAAACATAATTTATACACTAAACAATAATGATTCAAACAATTATTGTTCGGTGGTTTGTATAACAAAATCCAATTCCGGAATTCCTATTAATTATTTATCAAAAATTGAGAATCACATTGAGATAATTTAAATATTGTCACAATATCAACCATTTCAGTTCTTCTGTGAAATGAATTTGGTAACTTCACAACAAATTCAATCATTTTCACAATAAAACTAACAAAATTTCGTTACAAAAAAGAGGATTTTCAAAAATATGATAAAAAAATAAAGATTATTACATTATTTGATTCGTGAACATTATGATTATGATCAATTATACAAATGTTCATTATTAGTATATGCACCATATTTACCATTCTATTCATCGATATATTAGCGGACATAGCATAGTCTCATCCCGACTGGGTAAGCATTGTGAATAATTGTTTATAACAATCTCTATTATTTCTCGAACAGCCCATGTGGTAATTATAATCAGGGCAATAATATTTTATGAAAGTTTTATTATTATTATTATTATTATTGTTATAACAAGAAAATAAAAGATCAAATATCTCTTGAAACATAATTATTATTGTTATTATTATTATCATTATAAAGATTTATTTTAAGATTTTTCTCATCATTTGTATTTGTCATTTGTCCTCTACATATGATCTTATATGAAATGGGTAATAATTTATCGAATATCATAAATAATCAATTTCAATTATTATTTAATCCATCATTTCCTGCTGCATAGATAGAAACTATACTATCTGTTGCACCAGCAGCTAGAAGCATTTTATAAGGATGAAATGCAACACTAGAGACTGGACCAATCCTTTGACCAAGGAAGCCATCATGATATTTTATGATATTTCCAAGTTGTTCTCCACTTAGAGTCAATATTTTTATGAATTGTGCATGTGAGCCTGTCGCCATAATAGGAGCACAATTGTGTATACTAAATGCTGTTAATGCAGATTTTTGTACTTCTAAAGTTTTAAACGATCTCATCATTCGCAAGTCCCAGAATTTCACTGCTCCACGTACAGACGATGTTATAACTTCTGGCAAGTCAGCACGAAGATGTGCTGAAATAATCCAAGAATTATGATCTCTTGTACTATGTACTTTACCTCCATTAATATGATGTCTCTCGTCGAATACACCAATAGAACCATCTGCAAAGCCTGCAAATGTCCAAGAAAGAGGGTTATTTTCTAAGTCACTTAACATTCCATTTGTTGTATTACTGAGAATACTATTACTATCATTATTATCATTATTCAAATACAATGATGATGATGAGAATCTTCTTGATACTGATTTTGATGCGATAGCAGTTAAACATGTTTCAACTCCAGTGTGAAACATTCTCACACATTGCTCTTGACCTAAATCCCAAATACGAATTGTGCTACTATTCCCACCAGCGACTAATGTACCAGTTGGTTGATTCCAAGAAAGAATCACTCCAGATCCACGGGATGTCTCAGCAACATCAGGTAATGCAGAAAAAGCTGTTGCAAGTTCTATTCCTGGTAGATAATTGGCATATATGCTGTTACTTATGTTATGATTATGGCCATAACTTGATGAAGAATGATTTATAATATGAGGTGTTGTATTCCCTGTTGCTGTTTGATTACCATGATTCGTATTACTATTAGAAGAAGATGTTGGATGAACATCACTGAATGCACTATCTCTCCATATCTTCACAACCCCATCATCACTACCCAACATTAGAAGTGAATCATAGCTTTCATTGATCCATTGCATGGATGTGATCTGAGGCTTATACATTGGAACAAACAAAGGATTACTATCAATTCCAACTGGTACTATTTCATTCGCTTTGTTTAATGTATGTTTATTTGATATTTCTAATACACGAGTACAGCTATTTAATGACCACACACTCACACTTGTGCCATCAGATATCGTAAGAATATCTTGGAATGCATGAAACATGACTAATGATGTCATCATTGAGGTTTCTATATTTAATATTGCTTTTTGTTCAAATTTAATATTTGAAGGGGGTGTGCTACCTGGACCTATTCCATTTAATTTTAATGTATCAACATCATGATTACTACCACCAAGTGAGAACTGACTGTCGTTAAGTCCATTTTTACTCTTTAAACTACTTGGTCTTTGATCGATTAAAGAAGAAGGATGCATGTATTCAGAATCATTATAATCTCTAAATAATATATTCAAATAATCTTCATATGATAATATTTCAGATAATTTTACATTTCGAAACATTCGATTCATCCCTTCTACACTTAATGGATCTGAATAAGAATCATATCCTACTTCAGGTGATAATAATAATTGCTTTGTTATATTGTAAAATGATGATATAAAAGGGAAGTTGAAAAGTGTGTTTGGATCGATTTGATCTAATAAATCAGAAGAAGGGGTTGTGTGAGTGACTGAAGTAGTTCCAAATGGTTTTTGTGTTATTGAAGGTGAAATAGTTCTTTGAATGGACATGTGAGATTTGGATGATTCATTTTCATCGATTGATGCAGAATTATTGTTATTTAAAAATGGACTAGGACGAGGTAATGATTTCCCACCTCCTACATTACCTTTCAATCCTTTATTCATCCTTGCAGATGGTGATGAGACTATTCCAAGGGGTGACAATGGAGGTGCCAAAGAATTTAAATCAGTTGAATCACTTGATGCAGAATTAAGAGTATTTGGATTATTTATTTTCATTTCACCTGCTCGAATAGGAATTGGAATTATTTTTTGCTGTGTTTGACTATTTTTTTCATCAAGTAAAATAGACATATTCACTCGATTTCGAATCACTGCAACAGCATTTGTTATGGCATGGCAAGGATCTTTGGCTTGTACTTCGATTAATGCCAACCATAATCTCACATATGCTGAAGCCATAAGTGTAGATAATGCAGGAGTTGAAGAAGAAGCTAATGTTTGTTTATTAATTTGATCCGATCCATTTTCTTTCTCACTTACGTCATTAATAACTCCATTATTACTTGTAATATTATTATTATTATTATTATTATTATTATTATGTGTTTGATTCCATATTCTTTCCATCTCATTAAGACTATCCGAAGATTCTTGTTTTTTATTATTTAAGTTATCATTTTTAGATTGTAAGACTCCTTTAGCGTCTAAGTAATCTTCAACTTGTGCAGTTATGTCTGCTGATTCGGATGGTGACAAATGCCAAGGGTATAAAATATTGAGTTTGGAACTACCGAATAATGGTGATTGTTCATATGTTGAAGGTTGAGGAGATAACGATTTATGAGAATTATCACCGGATTGAGATGCTCTTTTCTCTAATATTCTCTTATTAATCGCTTTTGCGACTATTTTCACACAATCTAAATGAGCATCTTGTATGAAAAACTTCGCTAATGCATATAATGACTCTAACCGAACTATAATAGAACCATCAGTGCAACATTCTAGTATTTGTAAAGCTAATTGGATCTCAGCTTCTCTTAAATCTTTTTCTTCAAATGAAGGATTTACTGTCATATTCCTTGAACCTTCTTCATTAAATAATGATGATGATTGATTTAGACGAGGAATATTGCCATTGCTATTACTGTTAGTTGATGCTAAAGAAATCGATAATGAACTGGCACCAAATATTTCACCTAAAGCTAACACCGCAGAACACCTTACCGTTGGATCGACGTCATTCAATAATGGATAGAGATGAGTATGACCGGCTTCGGTTATACATAAATACTTTGCCCAAAGAAAATCTTCGCATAATTTGTATAAGCATAGGCAAGTCCATTTCTTCAGAGAGTTAGTTGAGCTTATCTCATTTTGTGCTAAGATTGACGTACAAGATCTATGAAGTCCTTGTTGTAAACATGTTTGTTGCCCTTCTTTGAATTGATTACATATTTCTGCCAGTACAAATGCTGCCATACATCGATGACCAGCAGGCATACCTTTGGAAGTAATGCATTGAATGAAATATGTTTGTGACTTCTCCCTTACTAAATCTAAACGACAAGTACTATCAAATCCTATGATGGATGCCCAGATTGAGACTAATATCTGCTTAATATCATCAGCAGGACTTTGTAATAGCTTCAAAATATAAGGATAGATTCCAACCATTAACGATAAATTGACAGCGTCTGGTCCTAAAGCTAGGTATCTTTTCAATAATTGTAAAGCTCTTAAACGATGAGTTTGTGATAATAGCACTTGCAATACAATTGGTAAATGAGATGGAGGAACAGATGATGGTAATCCGAAATCAAGCCACAATTCAAATGCTGTCAATTGGTCAGTAAAAAAAGATAAGTTGCTCGACATGGCAAATGACATGTTGTTTTTTGGATCTGTCATCATGGTCCCCTTCACTAACGCGGCATTATGAATTATAAACGATTCTAATGTCAAATCCCATGATTGCCAGAGAGAGTGAGTTGTTGAATCCGGTAAAGGAGGAGATGATTGCGGAAAACAATTGAAACTTTTCATAATTCGTTTGGCTAATAGAAAATTCCTAGATTTAATTTTAAGTAAAAAAGTGATGTCACCACTATTATGTGTAAGATACATTGATAATTTATCTACAATATATTTTAAGAATTAAATAAATGAATAACTAATTATTTCTATGTTGCTGACCTAAACAATGAAGCAACTAGTAAGTCCTGTCTGAACATTTTTTGAAATATTTTAGAAGGAAGAGTATTCCAAGCGATCGTATCAGTTATTGCGGTAAATATCCAATTAAGTTCTCCACGAGGTGTTTTGCGATCATTATCTTTACCAGGAATTGTTTCAGCAAAATCTGGGTTGATATCTCCCATTGAATAAGGATTCTATAATTAAAATAATTGGTGTTATATTACTTATATTCCTTAGTTTCTTGGCGGGGCTCATTCCAATGTAAACTTATTATTTTATTATTGAAAACTAACCTGAAGTATGAACCATCGTATTGCAATTGTTATCGGAGTAGTGAGACAGGACGTGAAAATATCTGCAGGATATAAAGGATTCATTGGTAATATTTCATTCGCTCTACATGCAGCTAGAACTATTGTAGGTCCATCAACACCTGATAATTGATTCAAATTTGGCATTGATGGTGCTCTGTTATTTCCTCCACCATTCATTTCGAAAGCATTGGTTGGGTTGGATGGAACAGATGACTGGAGAGTTGCAGAATCAACTAAATGTGGTATCAATACTCCAGCACCGGAACAATCAAGCACATAAATAGCTGGATCTCCAATCCAACTTCTTAAGTCCAACAAAGATACGGGTGTGTAGTGGGTGTAGTGCTTACCAAACACCCATAATTCACCATTTTTGGTTGGCTTTGGTACACCGTGACCATTATAGTGTAGTAATAAGCGATCACCTTTGGAACTTTTTCTTAAATTGATACACAATCGTCTCAATTCTTCAGAAGTGGGATCCAAACATTGCTTGTACTTTGCTTTTGATTGCCATTTTTCGTATTGTTTTTGCAGTTCATTTCCTTTTGTTAGCATCATAAATTATAACATATTAATAATTTTAATTAATATAAGTATTGAAAAAATATTGAGTTTGATTAGATAATGACAAGAATAATATTTAATTTACCAATGTGCTCTAATCCTTTTTGCTTGGAAGAAGGACCAGTGAGAGTAATATCATACCAACACTCTTTTCGAGCACAAGGATTTGGTTTCGGAATATCTGGTGGATCAATACCGATATTTAAACAAATCACCAAAGCAACTCCAACTGTTTTCATTCTTTCTTTCAATCTCCAGGATGTAGTTTGGTTTGCTGCACCACTACTACCATCTTGAGTTAAATCAAAACCGTGGGCAATATAATTTACATTATGCCAAGAATCTGTGATATATATATTATCGGAAAATATGTTTTTCAATTGCTTAGATCTATGACTATTGTTGCTTGGATATTGTCCGTCTGAAACATTATCATTTATAGCACCAAACGAAACTAAACTTTCGCGATCGCTTGAACCGAGTAGACGAGATCTAGCATGAGTTCCGCTCTCCATCATAAAAGCTTGAGCATATGTGATTGTTTGGTATTTAAATCAATTTGATTTTGTTGGTAAAAAGGTTTCCACATCCTTCCCTTCCGGATCGGGGATGTAACTTATAATCAAGTAAAATAAAACATGTAGATTGAAACATAAAGATTGAAAAATTAATTTTATGCAGTTTATATTGTATATATATATACTGAAGAGAAAAGTAAAATCATCACCGGTACTCTCAACGGACTACCATTTTTCAACGGCTTTTGTTTTTCCAAGGGGCGGATTTTGGATTTTGGAGAGAACACCGAAAGAATCCAAGCTTGATAGTGATGTATTGTATTGACAAATAAATTAAACAATTATTATCGTGCTTAAAAATGATTGGATTTTATAACAACTTAAATAAAAAGAAGAGCAAAGTTGAATTTAACCTTTATTTCAAAGATATCCATTTCAATAATAATGATTTGTTCAAAAGAAATTCTTACTATCAAATTTACCAAGAAAATAACAAACGAGTACTGATTGGAAATAAAGTGAAAGAGAGAAGGTTTATGAATATTTCGGAAATAAATAAAGTTGCTATTAATGAACCTTTGAGCTTTATTGCTACATTGTACCATGATTCAAGCAGTTCTGGAAAGTTTGCCAAAAATAGCAACAATTTATCAAACAATATTGATTTTGAAGAAAAGTATCGTAAAATTTATATTCGTCAATTTACCATCAGTCCAATAGACTTTTCACTTTCATTCATTGATATTGGATATTGTTCGCTGCATTTGAATGAGTTGCTCAAATTTAATGGTACAAATGCTTATCGCTTAGAAATAAATAATGAGAATGTTTCTGCAATTATTGATGTCGAAATCGAATTTAAATATTTGGATAAAAATAATAAATATATCGTTGAGAAACCATTTCAAGAAACGAAAGACGTGTATTCAAATAATTTGCAATTGAGCAAGTTCAGTTCATCTTTCGATGAGTCCCAACGTACCAGTAATTATACCAAAAACGATTTAATTCAATATGAAAAAGAAAAGATATCTCATTCACCGGACAATATAGATAATCCTTTCACATTCGATGTTTTATTCAATGCCAAAGATCAGTTTGATAGTGAAAAGACAAAAGCAGTGATGAACGCAGGCAATATTGGACCAACTTCACCAATATCTCCAAATAAGATCAATTCTATACAAAGAAATTCATTTACGAATCAAAGTAACGGTATTCGTCCGAAAACCAATAATAAGAACAATAATAATAGAGCTAATCAACCAACAAGTCAGAATAATTATCAAGCGAGACTCTCTGAAATTGAGCAGCGGCAACCAGTGACATTATTTGAAAAGTTATTAAAAGAAGAATTTGATTTGACAAATATTTTAACCCAACAGAGAGTTCCATTTAAGAACCATAATCATGAAGATCCTGCATATAAATTAGTTGTGTCAAAGTCCATGTTTGAGCTTAGCGATGAGGGTACGAGTAGTGTTTTGAATGAGAATATGATAAAAATTCTGTTACATCTATCAGAAGTTGTAAAGCAAGTTGCTGATGACCGTCAAAAAGTCGATATTGAGTTGATCACAAAATCAATTAATTCATTAAATATTGTGAAATCATTGGAAAAAGCACAAAATGATAATCTTACACTACAATCTTTAATATTGAAACTGATGAAATCCAAAACAGAATTACAAACAAAATGTGATGAAAAGGATAAACAGATCCAGTCTCTAATGTCTTTTGTGGATGAATTGATGATCGGTAACAATAATGATCCCCGTTCACATCAACAACCCCTTCAGAAAAATCTTACGAGAAGTGCAAGCCTTGATATCCATGATCAATCATTACGCAAAAATAAAGATTATGTTCGAACAAATAGTGCTAATTTTCAAGGTATTAGTTCATTGAATGGAGTATATGGTATAAGATCATCAAATGACAATCAAAATCAATTCGTTAATAGAACATCGAAACAATTTCAAAATGGACAAGAACATGCATTTTCAACTAGTCTTAATGGTGTATCTACCCCCAAACGAAATGTATACAACGCACCAACAATGGAATTCGCAGCAAAGCAGCCAACCATGTTCAATCAAAATTTATCATCAAAGTCTGCAAACAATTCTCCTAAAAACAGCTTATCACCGAAAAATGGTATTAACCTCAATCAACACCCAATCAAAACGGCTCAATTTCAAAATGCTTACAGTAACAATATGACGAGTAATAATAACACACTGTTGAATGAAAATTTAAATAAATTCAGCAAAGGCATCAACAACAATAGCACCAGCAGTAATCGTCCCCTTTCAACGGGATCAGGATCCTTTTCAACCAAAACACCACTTAATTTGAAGCCAAACAGTCATTTTAATATTTTTCATGCTAACAATGGCGGTAATAATGGTGGTGATGGATACACTACAGATCATTCAACTGCATCAACAGTGTCAAGTATGAAGAGTTCAGTTAACAACCAATCTCCTGTTGACGATGAGGACATGCTATACAACAGTTATGAGGATCACCCTATCATGAATTTTAGAGCACCAGATACTTCAATTGATTATACCTACAAAGCTAATAATAGCATACATGAACGTAATAATACTATGGCAAGGCCTTCTTTTGAATATCCAGGCTCTAATCGTATGACATTATCTGGTAATAATATCAATTCAAAAAACCATTTTCCAAACAAGGAAATTAACAATCGCCCTATTGTCAGAACTAGCACTTATTCAAACACAACTTCTGGTAATCAATTACAAAACAAAAAGCATGGTCAGGTTGGATTTAATTTCAAATACAATCCCAATGAAAGCTTGAATGTTGTTGAAATTTAAATGGTTGCTGCTGCTTTTCGATATTCTCACAAATTGAACATTTCTTAATAATAATTCGCAGATTTCTTATGGTAAATTTCAACCCCTAATCTTTCATGTATTATTTCACATATTATTTAAAACATTTGTCTATTATTTCGTATGATAATCCGATTTGAAAAATGATGGTATTTATTCAATTTTCATATTATTTTCATAATAGAAATTATTATTACTTTACTTATATACAGTAACTCAACTTGTAAACGATGTATAGTTGATATTATTAGTTACAAGTATAAACATAATGTTTCAATACTAAACGAATAATCTTAAATTAATTCAGTAAGATAACTCAAATATCTTTTGTTTTAGTAAGTGATCAGCACTATGACAGATTATTAAATAGGAACAGAATAAAGGAGAAGATCTACTTAAATGCATAAAGCTGATAATGATTGAATAAAGTATTGCAACTTAATTGAATTACTGCAATTAATAGTATCTTGTGCAATAAATCATAGAATTAGCTACCACTTATTATCATGTACTTCCCTCCGATCTACTGTAATTTCTCCGGTTTTCGAACTGCGAACTGCAATTTACCGTTGCAATTGGGTCCCCTGTTTGTGGATTACAACCCACCGAATATCTCACCAAACAATCAAATTACATAACTTATTAACCACCTAATAACATCATGCTCTTGTACAATTTTGATATGAAGGTAGAAAAGTTACCAAAACATATAGTGGAAAGAACGATCGAACGACAGGAATTTTTTATTTTTTTATTTTTTGTGAAAAAAAATGTTCAGTTTATACGACTTTTCGCACCAACACTTAAAAAAATATTTCAACAAAAGCGATTTTTAATACTCTCGAATGATTTGATTATAAATAATCCATTTATAGTTTACGAAAATAATAGATGTTATTTTTATCTTCTTTTGCATCTTCCTTCCGGTTTGGAGTTTTTGAAAAAAGTGGATTTGATATTCCGATTGATGAATCGATTTTTCCTCTTATCTTGACGTTGATAGTGCAATAAAATTCTTCATAACATACAGTAAGACTGAGAACCATTTACTAACAGTATTTCCATTCAAGACAGCTAAAGTTTGAAGGTTTTTACAGGTAAAATCATTTTAGAAAGATGTGCCTCAAAGTATTATTTCATACAGTGTGTTAAAATGATGCTTATTCTACCTTTCAATTGTTTACTAATCTTCATATAGTATGTAATAATGATGCTCATTCTGCAATATCTTACAATGTTCAATAAATGAATTAACATCAATACAAAAACGTTGGTGAATGAATAAACGTTATGTTTCATTGTATAGCATTTAAAGATTTTGATAAATATACTGATTAATATTAATTTCATATCTCTTATCACTATCTTATTTTATTCTCAAAAATGAATTTAAATTTACTTGTTGTATTGCATGTTTCAAAGGGTGTAATGAAGCATTTTTTCCAAAAGAGTCCGTTATTTGGATCTCGTAAGATACGAATCGATTATCAAATACTAATAAGTGAAATCCAATTTACTAAAAATGATTACTATATGGAAAATTCTATTTATGGAATATTTTATGAAAGTGATCGCAATACTATAATTACAAGTAAAAATTCATCTCTTTTACAAGAAATAGAAGTATCAACAGTTTTATTTGATGATTCAATTTCATTTACTAGTACTCTTTATATTAAATCATCACCGATAAACTTAAATAATTCCAATGGTAAAAAAGCATCAATGTTACCAACACAATATGATGAAAAAACAAGAAGATTAATAATTAGGCAATATACACATATAAATGAAGAAGAAATGATTTATAGAGATATTGGGTATTGTGAATTAAGATTAGATCGGTTCACACAAGAAAAAGAAGAATCTGATAAATATTATCGCTTGCAAATCATTGATCCTGGTGTGAAAGGGATTTTACACATGTCACTAAGTTATCAAATGAGAAGTGAATCACAATCATATCCTAATATGTTTATAAGAACTCCCCGTCAAACCCAAAAACAATCGAAATTAACAAATGATTTGTCATCTCCTGAAAATAATACAATTCCAAATACAAATAATACTTCACTTGAACAAGATCCGAATTCTCCAAATGAAAATATATTAACTCTAGATCAATTAGAGCAACTTCAACATGAAATCACAGCAAAAGAATTGTCATTTTCTTCAGAATTAGATACTCATAAAAGTGATGCAGTTTCTATAGTATCAAATAATAGTAGTCTTAAAGGTGAACAAATCATAACAACAAGTAATAATAATTCTCTTACATCATCACTTAAAAATGATACAAATAAATCCTATTTACCATCCAATCATGCATCTTCCTCTTCTACATTAGATGAATATGATGCGCGGCGTGCAACAGAAGATAACGCAAAGAAAAACAATGCAAATAGTAATAGTAATAGTTTTATATCATCGATGGTTCCTATTGGAAGTAATAAACCTAATATTGCGCGGTCTAATAGCCGAGGAGAAAGCAATAATGCTAGTAACAGTCATAAACTTAATACACTCAACACTTCTTCTTCAAATAAAGATAGAACGCCTAGTATGATAGGATATAACTTCTCCAGTGATTCTCAAGATACTGTTATTGATGACTTCAGTCATAAAGTTCAACCGAACGACAGCACAAATATGAGCAGTAGTAGCAATGATAGTAATAAAAATAATAAATATAATGTGCCACAACTATCTCTACCTTCAAGTTCAAGTCCAGTGACAACAACACGTTATACAATGAAAAGTTATATTGCTTTGTGGGGTAGTAATATTAATAATAATAATAATAATAATAATAATAATAATAATAATAATAAAGGACCTCAAATAACACAAGGGATTGCTTCTCCAAGTACACCACCTAATACCTTTCGCTCTCCTCCATTATCACCCAGAAGCCCAAATATTATCACCGCTTTCAGTAATAATAGCAATAATAATAGTTATTATAGTATAAGTAACTCTAAATCTTTATCAGAAAATGAAAATGAAATCAATTCTGTCTCGAAATCATTAAGTGTGAGTGATGAAAGTAGTTCCATTGATCATAGCTACTTTTTTCAAAATAATAATAATAATAATTCTAGTAAATTTAATTATTCTTTAAAATCTACAAGCAGTAGTTATGATGATAAAGATGGAATAAATATGATGAATTATAAATCTGAAGTACGAAAACTAAAAGATATGATTAAAGTATTATCAGAAAAAAACAATATTTTAGAGAAAAATGATGATGAAAAAAATCTAAAAATCAATGAATTAATTAAAACTAATAATTTATTAACAAATGAAAATAGCAATTTAAAGCATCAAGTATCTAATTTAGAATTAGAGAAGAGTAATTTAGAATATATTCGTGATGAAAATGTTGCTGTAATTCTCTCCTTAGAAGCTGTCATTCAAGAAAACAAACGATTATTTGATAATAATAACAATATCAGTAATAATAGTAATAATCCACAATATATATTATCATCAAGTACCAGTACCACAGCAAATAATTTTCAACAAGAATTATTTAATCGATTTGCAGCGAAATCATATGATAGTGTAGGGTCGGGAACAGTTGGTACCCCTCATGGCTTGAACAGTAATAATAGCCTTAACGATGAAGAAACGAATAGTGTCATATCATATCAATCTTCAGTCGTCAGCTTCAGTCGACAATATGGCTCACAGAATCAAGGAGGAGGAATGAATTCACCAGGAATTCCTCGTACTGTAAATCCAATAATATCATCTAATAAAAGCAAAACACCAACAAACAATAATAATAATAATAATAATAATAATAATAATAATAATAATAATAATAAGTTAATTTTGAATGATTTGATGTTATCAAGTCCAACAAATAGTAATAATTCATCACAAAAACTATCATTCCATACAAAATCAAGATCACAGCCACAAACTATATATGATTCTTATGATATTGGATTACCTCTAAATAGTGGACAACATCGTCGAATCAGTTCACATCCAGGGGGAGATATGTTGAATACAGTTGGATTTGCAAAATTAGATAATATTTATATTAATCCAAACTCACCAAGTAAACCAATATATCAAATGTCACCACGCAAAGTATCCGTTTCATCTAGGATCCCAGGCAATGTCTCGAGTAATCTCAATAATACTAATAACAGTAGTAATAATTTATCATCATTTTCAGATTCTTCCATTCATTATAATCCAAATTTAATGAAACACCATCCTAATTTCCGTCACTTGCGAATAAACACAAGTCTCACAATCGAACAAAATAATCGTAAGCAATCCATGACCCCTCAGAGTTACCATTATTCCCAATCACATTCCCCCTCTCCTTCCTCATCCTTTGGAAGTAACAATAGTGCAAGTTACATGTCGAAACTGTCGAATAATAATAATAATAGTAGTAGTAATAATAATAATAATAATAATAGTAATAATAATAGTAATAATAATAGTAATAATAATAATAATAATAATAGTATTACTAGCAATAGTGGTAATAATACCACGAGTAGTACTCCTTCTTCAACAATTTTGAGAATAGTAAATCCATCCCTTCTAAATAATAATAATAATAATGGTGAGAATGACAGTTCAAATAATAATAATAATAATAATAATACATCTCTTCCGCCAAGATATGCATTTACCCCAAGAAATGGAAGAAATAGAAGTGGTAAAGGCAACCATGCATTAAACCAATCAAATTCTTTCCAAACAACGACAATAATGAGTAATAATAATATAGCAAATACAATAACAAATTATTCACCATTCACAGCAATCAATAATAATAATATTTTTCAGAATAATAATAATAATAATCGTAATAATAATAATAATAATAATAATAATAATAATAATAACATTAATAATAATAATAACATCAATAGTAATAATAATTCTAATGTCAGAAGAAGTAATTTGTCGATTATTATTGAAGATAGCGATGATATTTCTAATATCAGAACACCTCAAAACCAACCCGTGTTTGAATTGTAATCACATTTTGATGCTATTAGAATGTCTTTATTACTTATTCAATATTATCAAATCATAGAAAACAATAAGAAGGGATCACATGATAGTTATTATAAAGTAAATAATATTTTTTGGTTAATAGTAACTATCTATCAAATTAAATCCAATTTAAACAAATGAAAGCAAAAATATATATATAAATTATAAATATTATAATTATTTTCAAATTTTGAATAAAATCAATTTTCCTTACCAGCTGGTGAGACCATTTATCAACAATATTTTCAATTGTTTGGTTATTATAAAATCTTAATTTTATTATCATTCTTGTGTTATTATTTGTATTTCGAATCATTTTTTATTTATTAAAGATATTATTATTAATTGTTTTTTCATTTGAACGATACAAAGTTTAGAAGTATAGTACCGGTTGAGACGTGTACCAGGTGCAGCAGACAAATATTGCTACGCCTTTTCATTATGGAGATTTATGATATGAAACAACAGTAATTATATGTTCTTATTATTATTATGGTGATGAAAATGTATGTTTTTTTATTCTATCAATTAATTTAATTAAAAAAAATCTTTTACAACATTATTTTAAAATATTATATCAAATTAGTGGAATGTTTGATGAATTAATAAAGTTTCTAACAGACAGTTTATGAATTATAACAATTCATTTGATAAAAATAGAATCTGTGCAAAGCGAGCTACGGTAACTAACCATAATAATCTCGGATCTCATCTTGTCTCAGTCTCGAATCCATACCGTAATTTTTCCGAAACTTCTTCTGTTGCTTATTTTAATTTTCGTCTTCTACGGTATAACAATACCAGTATTTTCAAAATGTAGTAGATATAATATATTACCGTTATACGAGTATGGATTCGAGACTGATCTTGTCTCATGTAAGTCTTTCAAAATATACAAATTATCAGAACAAATTGTTATGTTTTAGCTAGGATTGTAATTTTAATTGAATTATGGTTATGATGATGGTTGATAATTGTTAAGAAAAAGCAGGTACTGAAAATATCTTCATACTGGCTGGTGTTCTTGCACATTCGAAGTATCACTACTGTTTGTATGTAATGATTGATGTTTTAACAGCAGTGCGTGGATTATATTATTCCATATCAATAATAATTCAATAACAATATTATTGAAAAATTCGGAATGAAAAAAAAACAATAAAAATGAGAGTAAAAATATCACTTAAAATTAAAAATTTCAAGTACAAATTAACTAAACAATAGTTGAGATTATTATTATTATTATTATTATTATTATTATTATTATGGATTTTTTGTATTATGATTATATAGATTATTATTATTATAATTTTTACGTTAATATTATAATAGTTAAGTAAAGTATTAAATAATGGATGGAAATGAACGATCCCGGATCAGCATTAATTTTCGATGACTTGTTTGAACTTGTTAAGGAACCGGTCATAAGCATTATTGATGTCTTCTTTAGGATATATTGCCTCACCAATCGCATATCTTCGATGGTTTTCAGTCCATTGACCAATACGATCTTGAAGAGGCAGTTGTGTAGTTTTGCAAAGTGTACCTAAAAATAAACCTAATCTTTCTGGTGCCTAAAAATTAAGAACAAATAATTCGTTTAATAATTGTTACTATTTTACAGCATAGCATGATATAATAGCATCAAATTATGACATATTAGTGAAGGGTTGTGTATGTTATAT
Source organism: Epipyxis sp. PR26KG (assembly GCA_015144975.1). NCBI lineage: Eukaryota > Chrysophyceae > Chromulinales > Dinobryaceae > Epipyxis > Epipyxis sp. PR26KG. Next base: position 11,331 of record VKHH01006093.1, on the reverse strand, counting down.
ATTATAAATAATAATATCTTACATCTTTCACATCCAACAAATTGTCTGTTAACATTTTGAACCATTCATTATTCTCAATCGCACGATTCACTTCTTGTCGAGCATCAGATAAAGATGAGACTACAATAGGTTCTCTTAGCAATGCTAATGATTCATGAGTGGATGAGCTCTCTGCCATGCACCGTTCAATAAGCTGAGTAATTAAATAGCCTGAAGTAATTCCTTTAAATTTAGCAAACACTTCTTTCAAACCCATGATTTCTTTATCTCCCAAGAATTCTGTTATCGCTGCCTTCACTGCCTTGTTGATTGTCTCACTCCCATACACCACAGGTTCAGAGACACCATAGTTATTCTGCATGGAAACATGAGAAGAGTCAGATCGATTCATCGTATTTGGAGGAACATCAGTTGAATAAGATTTTCGGAAATTATTATTTTGATCATCATATCGTTGATTATTATCATATCCTCCACCAGGACCTTGACTAATACTACGTGAAAGCCTATTATCGTCTCTGCGAAGGTTTGGATTATTATTAGCATTAGGATTATTATAATTATTCCTTGGGTTATTATTATTGTTATTAGCGTAATTATTATTATTAGGATTATTATTATTGACACCACCTCGACCCCCTTGAGCACGATTATTTTGTTGAACCATTTGTTGTGGGGGTCCTTGATTATAGGCATTACGATTATTAGAGTTATTATTATTAGCCATAATCGGGGCATGTTTTGCCATCATTTCCATCTCTTCTTGCAGAACCTTTTTATGTAATTCTTCAAGTTTTAATGGAACTTCTTGAGCACGTCTAGCCTTCCAACTATTCTTTCGTAATTCAATAACTTCTTCAATATTAAATCTTAATCGAGAATTAATTTTCTTGTCTTGAGAAAGTTCTTTCATACGAGAGAAATATGATTCGATCATAAGACCTTGAGACGAATTTGCTTTTTCTTCTAAAGTTTGTCCAACTGTACTCATGAGACGACATAATAGTTCGATATCTTGTTCTTCATAAATAGGTTTCCAACCTTCTTTCGCATTGCCTAACAATTCAGCGACACAATTATGGACAGTTTTGTCTCGAAGCAATGATTTTTTGTACAACTCGCCAACAAAACGGATATTTCCAAGCATTCGACGTTTTATTTTGGTTCGTTCTTCTTCAATTTCAGCAAGTTTTAAGTTGAAATCTTGTTCTGATAAAGTAGATTTACTTGCTATGACTTGCTGTCTTGAATCTTCCAAAGCTTTATATTTATTATCCTGAATAAAAGAAAATATATTTATTCAATGAGATATAATACTCACATACATAATTCCAGGCTTTCCAATAACTTACATTTTGAACTGAGTTTTCGAATTCAATTTGACAAGAATTAAGCAAACGAGTTTTAAAATTGTTTTTCTTCTTCGCGTCAGTTTTAGCAGCATCATCATCAATAAACATCATCTCACTGCGCATGTCACTATTAATCTCATCAAAAGGTACAAAGCAACAAAAAAATTCTCTTGGGTTGGCACCAGCAATCGTTTGAAATATCTAAATATTGTAGAAAAGAGGGGGTAGGATAAGTAAAATATTAGACAGATAAATTGTTGATAATATATTACCTTTATTAATGCATTGTTATAGAATGCTGTCTCTATATACTCTAATGAATCAACATTAGCTGAACTCATCACCGGTGGGACCTCACCTGTAACTGCATTCAAACAATCTTTCGATGAAGAAAATGGACCAGCCAACAAACTAGTGTCAAAAGTGAAATCTTTAATCCAAAAATATTCAGGAGGTGCATGCTCAATATTTGATACTGTCCTCACTGTGAAATACACAATCCACTTGCTACCATTTTCATTAATAACAGAGCAAAGGTCAGCGTATAGATGAGTGAAATTCATTTCTTGTACAGCTTTCTCAAAAATCAACTCGATAACTTTATCCAACATGGCAGTATTAGTAACATCCAAATTTAAGAGTTGAACTGATAACTTTTCAAATGTCTGTGGAGTAATCTTATTCAAAATAGCAATAACTTCTAATGAGAGCTTCTCTAATGGATCAGATACAGCTTTCTTCGGCATCGGGCCAGGCGGCAGAGGTTTTTTGTTGTGAGGATTACGTTGGTTATTATTAGTTGGAGGAGGTGGAGGAAGACTGGCTTCCTTTTTCCATGCATTTCCATCATTTGAATCTCTGGAATCTTTCATTTCACGCGGTTGCTGTTGCTGTTTCGCCCAACCGCCCTTATTAGGATAATGAGATGGACTATCAACAGAAACAGGAACAATAATTTCATATTGAGTAAGCGTATTGACAACAGACTGCTTATCCGGCTTCAAACCCATTATTTCTGACTTACTGTATTTCTTAATAGTTGGTCCACCATTCAACTTTCCGATGTTTTTCGCACCCATAGGTCTCAAACTCCTTTGAGGTTCTTTTTGAATCACTGGTACAACATAATCTGTTCCATCATCGTCCCAATTATCAGGGAGTTTTATTGAAGAATCTTCAGTTACAGGTGAGCTTTCCTTCACAATCACCTCCACTACATTCTCAGATACAACAGCAGGAGGAATTTCGACTGGAGTTGTAGTATAAGCACTCATCATATTAGCATCAACAGGCGAATTGTCAGCATTATACAGTTTATTTTTGAAATTATTTTTCTTGCCTTTTGAGCTGTTAGTAACAGTTGGACTGTTGTCCACTGGGCGAGAAGGAACAGCTGAAGCTTTAGAAGAATTTGATACAAAACTTTTGTTATAATTCGTTGTAGTCCGACCAGTTGGAGGTATGTAAGCTTGAGAAGAAGGTTTTACACTAGTGTTATCAGGCGGAAGATGAAGCGTTACTGGAAGATTTGCAGATTTTATAACTGGAGACTCGGCAATGCAATTTGATTGGTTTACTTCAGAATTACTTTGCGCAGCATCGATTTTGTCGACAGAAGGATTCATGACAGTAAGAGTGGGTGCAGGTACAAAGGTCATAGTATCCAGCTCAACATCTTTCGCGATTGGGTCAGCTGCTTTAGCTGCAGATTCCTCAATATTCAACGAACTAACAGCTACTCCCGCATCAGGTTCTACCAAGTCAGAGTTCACATCGGTTGAGTTGTTTGATTCAACAATCTGCCTGGACTCTTCAATGATACTTTCGTCCAAAACAACAATATCTGCTGTTGCAATTGGAGTGACTTCGACAGAGGCTTTTTCTATTTCTGGTTCAATTACTGCCACATCAGTAACATCTTCCTCTAATTTCACAGAATCTAAAGTTTTGGCTACATTCTCTGGTTCAGTAACGTTTGCATCGGCGCTTACCGTCCCTTCCGCATTGATCGCATCTTGTACAGATACAGTTGTGGTTTCATCTTGCGTCGTAGCTGGATCCGTGGAAGAATATTTCAAATCCTCAACTTTCGGTTTGGTATCACCCTTTTTAGTATCTTTAAAAGCGTTTATATCGACAGGAGCCCCCTCCTTTGTTGAATATTTTAAATTACTTCTCTTTGCTTTTTGCTGACTGTAGTCAGTTGTCTGAAAAAAATACTACCGTTACAATTTATAGAGCACGATTATGTTAGAAATATTAACCTTTTTCACGTGTTCCGCGTCAGGGCGGTTTCCACCATTATTTTCACTGGAATTAGGAAAAGAATTAGGATTTTGTGATGATGACACGTTTGGCGGCACTGATACATTAGGAATTACATATGATCCTTGATTAGGTGCTGGATATTGACGAGTTTGGTTGTAGTTTGGAGGTTGCATACCGTTATGCACCATAACATTACCATATGCAGCGGTAGGAAACTGTGATATAGGCATTCCCATACCAGCACCTGTTTGATTAGGATGTGGAATTGATTGCATGGGGCGTTGTTGTTGACTGTACTGCATATAAACATTTGGTTGTATATACATTGGACCACCAGGATATTGGTTGTTCCAAGCTACCGGAACTTGTTGAGGAAAATTTGGCTGAGGATTGATGTTGGAGTTAGGAATATTGTTGCTGTTGGTGGTTCCTTGATCTGGAGTTGCAGATACGAAGGTTCCGTGCTGTGGTGGAGCAACTTGTGGTACATACATGCCGTATCTGTAACAAAAAGAAGGGATAAATAGAATTGAAAATAACTATTTAATAATTTATTCATAAATTAGAATGATCACCTATTGTTTTGGGCCATTATAGGTTGTGGCATCATAAATTGGTTACTGTATGGAGACATTCCAGTGCCGTAAGATTGAACTGGGACATAACGATTTCCACCCATCATTGTATTACTATATTGCGGAACACCATTCATAGCATTATTATACATTGCATTTTGAGCATAAATTGGAGCCATATTTTCATAACCTGGTTGTCCCCATTGTTGTTGTGGGTTTGCTGGCTGCTGAGGAAGATTAGATTGCATTTGGTTGAATTGTTGACCTGGACCGTTTTGTTGAACTTGGCCACCAGAAATTGGAGGATTTCTAGACCGACTCTGTTGAGTGTAATTTGGAGATTGTGCATTAGTACCTTGTCCCTGAGCGTAACGATAGTTTGGATTGTTGCCGCCATTATTTCTATCGCGATTACCTTCGCCTCTATCATTGCCTTTAAAACCAGGTTTATCTTTACTGCCGTATTGATTATTTCCTGATCCAGAACTTCTGATGTAATTATTACCACTTGATTGCCCTTCTGCATTCGAGCTTTCGAATGATCTTTGCGAACCACCTGTCCGAGAATAAGAAGTATTTTCACCTACATCTTCTGCTCCTGAATCCTTTCTGAGGTCGACATTATCTGAATGATTTGAATTTTCTGTGGATTGAGTTACTGCGGAATAACTGGAGCGTTGCACACTATCAGGACTTACTGTCATTCCTTGATGAGTTTTAGTTGGTTGAAATGTCTGCTGTATTTTACCCGTTTCTCCTGGATGTTCTTCAGGCGGGGCTGAACTAGTTCGTGTAGGAACAAAATCCCCCTAATTAATTTAAATTAAATTTCAATTACTACAGCACCATTGATTAAAACATGTTTTTTCTCACCATTGATACTTTCGTGTTACTTGTATTGTTAGTAAGTGTTGCGTTGGTTTTATTTATTGGTGCTAAATAATAATAACATCAAATAATAATAATTTAAGGGTTAGAGACAAAAACTAAAATAAACGAATATATCGAATTAATCATTCTTAAAAGTTATTGAATGGTGTTTGGAAATTGTAGCAGTACAGGAGCGACGGGAAATTTTGAATGTTGGTCGAATACATATAAAAATACATTCCCAAAAATTCCACTTAATTCTAAATTATTACCTCCATTAATTCTCCTATTATTATTGGCAATATTACTACTATTCTGGTTTCCTTGCCTGTCTTGTTTGACGGAACTTCTTTGGGACCCTTGTCCCGCAGAATAATTCGCTGACTTTTTACCTACATCAGAACTACTAGTGCTGTTATAGGCCTCACTGTTGTTCTTTGACATAGAGGAAAATAAAAAGAAGGTGAAATGGTCGCTTTGCTTTAAAATATGTCATATTTAGACAATTCTCACCCTTTCAAAGTCCTTCATCCTCACATTTTTCATCCGTCCATTCAATATTTTTACAATTCATATATGCGAATAATTTCCAGGAAAGAGTTATATATATTAATTGGACATATTCTGAATGGGACAAATTATAATAAACAATAATATTTTAATATCACATGCTTTAATTCATAACACACTAACTTTAACAAGTTACCGGTATTCATATCGAATCCAATTATTAAAAAAAGGGATTTCTCATGATTAGAACAACTACTAATGAATCCCTGTTATTGAGCTATAATAGTAATAATAATTTCAAAATATATGTTTTGTTTTCCATATTGGAGTTTCGAGTTTCTTACTAATAATATACTTACCGATACATACAGTACATACATACATACATACTTATATTATACAATTAACATATACAGTACAATAAATATATAAAAAAACATAGAATCAGCAAAATATAGCTTACACTTCATCCTACAGTACTGTACAGTATATTGCGGAATTCAAATGAATCCATCAACCCTCTTTGGACCAGGAGCAGAAGATCTATGGAAAAAGACCAAACGTCGTAGATCAAATAACTCTTCTAGCAATGGACAATCATCCAACGAATACGCAATACTTTTAGGTCAGGCTGAACTTGAATATATAAATGGGAACAACCAAAAAGCTATACATATGCTATCTGATGTTTGTAAACTCGCTCCAACTCTTGCAGAACCATACAGTATGCTAGCATTGATTTATGACGAAAACGGCGATAAAAGTCATGCTTTACAATTATATGCATTAGCTTCCGCCCTTACACCGCAGTCATTTGATCTCTCGATGAAAGTGGCTGGTATTGCATTAGAAGTTGGTCAATATGATCAAGGCTTACACGCTGTAAATAGATGTGTTAAATTTAAGCCAACCCCTGAATCATATCTATTGAAAATGAGGTTTTTGATTCGATTGAAAACCATAAATAAAGCAAAAAAAACATTGAAAGAATTCGTTATAAAATATCCTGATATTGTTGGTATATTTATGGAGTATGCAGACGATTTGTCTGAATTTGGTTATCATGATGTTGCAGCCTCTAGTTATGGTCGATTTGTTTTGTCGTTTCTGGGGACGTCTACTATTCATAATGAGTTCTTGGATTTATACTCGATTCCTCATGAGCTTGGATGTGATACCTTCAGCATAAGAGAAAATATTGATAGTATATATTATTGCTCACGCAAATTAATAAATATTTTACTCGAAAATGGGAATAGTAAATCATTACGATTTGCTCTTCAATTGCAGTATACAATAGTTGAGATTGTGCGTAGTATTAACAACGAAAATCTTGTCATCAGAACACAAGATACTATTTCCATTCCACCTGAATTAAGTGTATTATTTGGGATATGTTATTTGAAAACACGTGAAGATAATAATATTGATATTGGATTACGTATCATTAATTCTGTCTTATCATATTTAGATAGTGTTACTATTGAAGGGTTTGATACGACTGATGATCGTCTCTCTGATAGTGAGTCGTTGCCAAATAATAATAAGAATAGTAATAAACATAATATTCCATTAAGCTTATATGTTTATTTTATGTATCAAAAAATTCGAATAGGAAGAGAATTAATCGAATTAGGCATGACCACACGTGCTGAAAAAATCATAACAGATATAAATGACTCTTTACATGAACACTTCCTTTATGAATATGATACAGATATTTCATTTGAAGATTATACATTTGATAATTTTTATGATGAAAATTATAAAATAATCAATCCAACTTTATCAAAAATGTTTTTCGATTTAAGTATTTGTTATAATTTATTGAATAATTATAATTCTTCACGTAATAACTTTATTATTGCTATTAAATTACATCGATCAGATATGAATATTCTCATCCAATATGCTGAATATGCCTTATTATCATTTCGTGACGTTAGTCCATTTCTAATCAGTTTATTTGAAGAATATTATATTAACATATTAAATGAATTATCATTATATTTTGAAAAAAATGATGAAAATAATCTTGATAATAATCAAAATAATAATTCAGTGAACCATAATGACAATGTGCTTCATTTTGTTGAAAATAATAATAATAATAATAATAATAATTTCGCCTTACTTCTTAATAATGATGAGCAATCAACTCAAGCATCAAGACAAAGCAAAATTGAGAATTTGAGAAGAATTTTGAGCCAACCGAATCACAACATATCAGATAATGTGAATAATAATAATGATTTGGAATCATTACCTTCACGGTTTAATGATGAAGAAGTATCAAATAAAAATAAGTCAATTTTAACTCATGCTGTCAATAATAATAATAATGACGATAATATGGATATTTCCGATGATGATGATGATGATGATGATGATGATAATAATAATAATAATAATAATAATAATAATAATAATAATAATAATAATAATAATAATAATAACCAATCATCCGATGTTACTCATAAAACCTCTTCTAAATCTATTATCACGAGTTGGAGACAAGATGATATCGAATCATTATTACAAGGCATCTTCCAATGGTTAACGTTACTAAATCAACTCACAACTGCTACAGAAATGAAGACTTACTGTTGTTTAGTCTATTCTCTATTAAAGAGTTGTAAAGAATCCTCGGAATATTATTTGAAATTACAAATAATTCGAAGAAAAAATCGAATTAAAGAAAATATCTCAATTATTGACATTGCAACCACAGAAACTATCGATAAATACCAAAATGAAGTATGGTTATCAGATATTCAAAATGAATTATCACGATTTATTCTTTCATTAATTGATTTTATTCCTATTGAAAAAGTTCTCAAAGGAAAAATGAATGAATTTGTTGGCAAATCCATCCATTATTTAAGAGAAAATAATCAATTGATTATAGCAAATCAAATAGAATCATATCATTCAGTGTTAATAAATAATAATGATCGGAAAAAGAATTTTAAAATAAATAATAATAACAATAATAATTATAATAGTAAAAGAAAATCTGCGAAATCTTCACGTCAAATATCATTTTTCTTACCAAATAAATCATCTAATTCTGTTAGTTCTAACATTAATAAATATAATCATAATAAATCAAATAAAAATAAATCAAAGAAATCAAAACAAAAGAGATCATTATTATTATCTGATCAATTATCAGATTCAGAAAATGAAGATGAAAGTAATGAAAGTGATGTTAGTGAATATGAATATAATTCTGATAACGATAATAATAGTTCCAGTGATAATAGTAACAAACATAATAGTGATAGTGAGGAAAGTGATGATTATCAAACAAATAATAATGTAAGAATAAGTCGTAAAAGGTCATTTGAGCGTGATCGAAAGAGTGTATTAGCTGCATTTTGTCGTAATAATCATCTCAATAATAATGATGATCCTCTCAATAATAATAATGGGACTTATTTGATAAGTTTAAATAATTATCGTAGTAGATTCGGTGAAGATGCAGCTGATCCATTTTTATTACCTATTTCCGAATACCCTTCATCAATCAAAGACATGGCATTGAAATTATTTAAAAAACCAAATGATATTAATCTAGCAAATGCTCTATGTCGGTTATTTCTTAGACAATCAAATATTATTGAATCGAAATCATCATCAAGGTATATGGAGAAAATATTACCGTTCAGACGCTTATATACTCTTCAAGAAGGGGTTGTGACTCAGTTTCTTTATGGACATGAACAAATTATTAATCGTCGATATTTGCCATCACTTGAGAATTATATCAATTCTTTCAAATCTGATCCTAATCAACCTATTATTTCTTTAACGATCGCTTCTTGTTTGTTTATGTTAGTTAATCATCAAATGATCAAAGATAGGTATAGCATATTATTGAAAGCTTTTGTGTTTTTGTTACATTATATTAACATTAGAAGAAATCAAATGAATAATAATAATTGTAATAGTGGTAATAGCAATGATAATAGCAATAATACTAACAATTATGATAATATCATACAAGATATAAATGAATATTTCAAAATCGCAAAGGAACATACCGATTCTATAACACATCCTAATAATGATAATAATACGAATCAGCCATCGTCTACTATTACTAATCTACTCAACTTTCATCCATTCAACACTCACCCTCCTACACCTGCTGCTGAATCTTCAAATAGTAATAATGATAACAATAATAATAATGAATCCGTCACAGAGATCGGATTGTATCAAGAAACTTTATATAACTTAGGAAGGGCTTATCATCAAGTGAGATTATATCATTTAGCAGTTGATTGCTATAGGGAAGCTCTCTTGCTGAGTCATCATCCCTCCTTGTCGTCAGTCGCCGGTGAGATGTCTCTGCATGTTACAAAAGAATCAGCTCATAATCTCATTTTAATTTATAAGCTATCGAATGCAGATGATTTAGCGTATGAAGTAATGGACAAATATTTATCATTTTAAATACGAAATGAATTATAATAAGACCGGTGTTTGTAATAAGACGGAGATCTGTGGTTAAAATAATCAATGAAATATAAATATACTCTTTATCACTATTTCTAAAAGTAAGATTTGATAAATATCATTACTTGTTAATAGTTAAAGATTAAATTGATGCATTAATGTGGTTCAATAACATGTTATTTATTATTGTAGATAAGTTGATATCAGTAATATTTTATTGTCAGAATACATCTAATGTATTCTGAAAGGACTAATACAGTAGAAGCTTTTTTTAATAGTGTATTCATTGTGCACCACCATAAAAACAACAACTCAAACAAACAATCTCAGTATAAATATCTATAACACGATAATATTTATTTAGTAGAGGCGCTCAATCACCCATTGTTGAGCTTTAGTACCATTACGAGTCCAAAGTTGCACATTCGTACCATTTGCGTTGCCCGACCCACTTACATCCAATGCCTTTCCGCTCACTGGATTGATGATTTCACCACTTGGCAGAATCTTCCAATGTTGAGCACTTGTACCATTTGTGGAAAAAAGTTGTACATTTGTTCCATCAGCATTTTCTCCTCCACTAATATCCAAAGACTTGCAACTGTTTGGATTTATGATAAAATCATCTTGGGTAATAATCCAAGCTTGAGCAGGAGTATTATTTATTTCCCATATTTGAACATTAGTGCCATCTTCGGTACAACACCCACTTACATCCAATGCCTTACCAGATCCTTTGTTGATTATTCGAACTATAAGTAATTGAATTTTTTACTGTTTTGATCTGGAATATTGATATAATGATATAATCATCACGCCTATCACGCCAACATACCTGCCATCCTTTTCTGTTGTTCCACGATTAAAACCTATTGTAAAAAGTGGTACAGATACACCCGATACAGTAACTTACAGTTATTAAATAATAATATTATTACTGATGAAGAAGTTTTAATAAAGTTCGAAATTAAAGTTATCCAAACATACAAACAGCAGAAAAGATAAAAATAGCTGACTAGTATAGAGTTTGATAAATTTAGATGAAGATGGGAGTCTCGCACACTCGCACTCAACAACAACGAAGACGAAGACGAAGACGAAGAGAAGAAAGCAGAAGAAGAGGAAAATCCTGAAATTAGAGGAACAAGAATTGAAAATATTGATGAATTTCTTGAGTATGAATTATAAATGCTGCTGTTATTTGCTTGCTACTATCATACTTCCTCCGTTCCGTTTGACCATTTGTCTACAGATAAAAAACCCGTCTACAGACGAATGTTTTGGTTTGACGG
>VKHH01006092.1:0-27417 GCA_015144975.1 Epipyxis sp. PR26KG | reverse complement strand
ATAATAATAATAATAATAATAATAATAATAATAACAATAATAATAATAACAATAATAATAATAATAATAATAATAATCAATGCCTACAATAACAGTTTCTTTGCATCAAACTAATTAATTTATAAAATGTGTACGGTATATTATTATGATATTATAATTATTTGTTTACCATAGGTATCCGCTAGAGATTTATTATCATTCACAAGAGTTCAAACTCAGGTATATTCTGAATAGACCAATGACATCCGATGATCCTTCCTCACCTCCCAATTTCTATTAATTATTATTATTTTTTAGGTCGCAAAATCATCTGTTTTTGCATTTGTTTCATCAAATGAACAATCAAACAAGTCACCAGCTATTACTTTCATCACAATGAATTTCAAAAATGTTTCTTTGGTTTTATTTAATTGAAATTATGATGATTATTATTATGATTAAAATATACATTTTCAAATAATGCTGCATAATCAGAATCATATGCAAGCCGAGCAGGTTACGCCAATCACACGTACGTCACAAATCACAATTATGAAAACAATGAGCGTACCAAATACAAATTATATATTTGCAATGCCCAAAAATATTATTTTAATAAAAATTGTTGGAAATTATTAAGAATTATTAGAAAACGATACAATTATTATATTGCAATTTTGATATTATTTTATATAGAATTATGAACTATACAAAATTTAATTTATAAAATGCATTTTAATCATTTAATAAACTTTTTTATTGCTATATAATTTAGATCCAGAACTAAACCATACTAATACATCATTAGTATATTCAAGATCTTTTTCTTTATTTTCTTCTTCTTTTAATTCCACTGCACTTTGTGCTGCTGCTAATCTTGCCACAGGGACACGGAATGGTGAACATGAGACATAATCAAGACCTGATTTCACAAAGAATCGAACTGATTTTGGATCTCCACCTTGTTCACCACATATTCCTGCTTTGAATGATCTATTATCTTTTTCAGCTTTTTCTTTTCCTGTGCGAGCACTTAAATTGATTAATTGACCGACTCCTGGCTCATCAATTGTTTGAAATGGATCAAAATCTAAGATGCCTTTCTTCAAGTAAGTTGGTAAATATCCTCCGATATCATCTCTTGAAAATCCATATGTCATTTGAGTTAAATCATTTGTACCGTATGAGAAGAATTCAGCACCAGCATCTGCTATTTCACCAGCGAGTAAAGCAGCACGGGGGACTTCAATCATCGTTCCAACCTTACAATTTATCATTTGTCCTTTTCGCTCAGACAATACACGTTCAAAAGTATCTTTGATTAGTTTCGATTGATCTAAATATTCTTTCTCTGAACCGACCAATGGAATCATGATCTCTGGTCTTGGATCAAGATTTTTATTATATTTATTATTGAGTGCTGCTTCCAATAATGCACGAGCTTGCATTTCAACTAATTCTGGCATGATGATACCAAGACGGCACCCTCTAAGACCAAGCATAGGATTGACTTCTTGTAATCGTTCAACAGCGAAGATGCAATCTTGTTTGCTCATTCCAACCTCATTGGCGAAGCTCTCATCAATATTATGAATTTCTGGTAAAAACTCATGGAGTGGAGGGTCAAGAAGACGTACTGTGACTGGTAAGCCATCCATCGCTTCAAGAATACCTTCAAAATCAGCTCTTTGATATGGAAGGAGTTCATCTAATGCTTTCTGGCGATGAATGGTGTCAGTTGCTAATATCATTCGGCGAACAACTCTGATACGTTCATCGGAGAAAAACATGTGTTCTGTGCGAGTCAATCCGATTCCTTCAGCTCCATTACGACGAGCTTCAGCTGCATCAGCAGGAGTATCTGCATTAGCCAATATTCTAATTGTTTTCTTCTCATCAACCCATTCCATGAATCGCTTTGTGTCAGAAGAAGAAGAAATTGAGGGTGGTTTCAATACTTGCTTTCCAACGAGAATTTCTCCAGAATCACCATTCAAACTGATCCATTCTTTCTCTCTCAAAGTAACGACTCTCCCATCAAGTTGTCTAATACTAACAGTTCCAGCAGCTTCATCAAATTTAAGATCGCCACAGCCACAAATGCAAGGTTTGCCCCAACCGCGAGCTACGACTGCTGCATGTGATGTCATGCCACCTCTTGCTGTTAAGACACCTTCAGCACACCACATTCCACCAACATCTTCAGGAGATGTGTCATCTCTAACTAACACACACTTTTCTCCCATAGCATGAGCAGCTTCAGCGGCTTCTGGTGAGAATACAATCATACCCACAGCAGCACCTGGAGATGCAGGAAGACCTCTGCCAATAACATTACCCGTATAAGCTGGAGATTCAACTGAAACAAATTGTGGGTGAAGAAGTTGATTTAAATGTTCAGGTTTAACCATTAGGACTGCTTTGTCAGGGGTAGTGAGTCCTTCATCAACCATATCAACAGCGATTTTGACTGCAGCTGGACCAACACGTTTGCCTGTTCTAGTTTGAAGCATAAACAATTTTCCTTCTTGAATTGTAAACTCAATATCCTATAACAAAGATTAATAATAATCAATTGAATGCATTATTTGTTGAGTTGAAGTTCTAATCATTACCTGCATTTCACCATAATGCTTCTCTAAAATCTCAATATTATTCAATAATTCCTTGTATGCGATTGGTAAGGATTCTTCTAATTTGCTAATTGGTAAAGGAGTTCTGATGCCGGCAACAACTGTGAAGGTAAATAAAATATGATTAGTGATAGATGCATGTCTGCCAGTAATAAATAATTACTCACCATCTTCGCCTTGGGCATTAATTAAATATTCGCCATATAACTTCTTTTCTCCAGTGTTAGGGTTACGTGTGAAGCATACTCCAGTTCCACTGGTATCACCCATGTTGCCGAAACACATTGCTTGAACATTAACAGCTGTACCAAGTAATCCTGTGATTGCTTCAGCGTCTCTGTACTTAATAGCACGGTCGGAATACCACGAGTCGAATACAGCATGGATAGCAGCATACAATTGGGCATAAGGATTGGTAGGGAAGACACAGTTATGCTTGAGGTATACTTCCTTGTAATCAGCAACTAATTGTGCTAGATGTTCCGTTGTGAGATCATTGTCTTCTTTGGCACCAACTGAAGCTTTCAGCTTGGTCATGGAGTCCTCGAATGCATGATGAGGAATATTCATGACAACTGTACCAAACATATTTAGAAATCTACGATATGAATCCTGTAATTAATACCATATTTATTTTGGGTTACTAACATTAATTTATTTATAATTAATTACAACATAAAACATACTTACCATCGCAAATCTGTCTCCGAAGTCTTTGGATAAACCTTTGACTGTCTCATCATTTAAACCCAAATTTAAAATAGTATCCATCATTCCTATAGATTATGTACCATAATCATTAGAATCGTGGAGTATAGTAACACAGTTGACTCCATCAACTCACCTGGCATTGAAACTGCTGCACCTGAACGAACTGAAACTAAGAGTGGTTTATCATTATCGCCAAACTTACGACCCATTTCACTCTCAACTAATTGTAATCCTGCGAGAATCTTTGGCCAAACGCTACTTGGCAACACTTTTTCTGCTTTGTGAAACGCAGCACAAACTTCAGTTGTAATTGTAAATCCTGGAGGTACGGATAAACCAATTGAACTCATATCTCCAAGGTTTGCACCTTTACCACCAAGCAATTGCTTAGAATTTTTCTTGGCTTTTATTCCTTTACCAAATGAATAAACCTGTAATGTTGGGAATTTGAGTGAGATATTACAGTATATTCGTTTGTTATATTACTACTTACTGGCTCATTCTTTAAAGGAATATTTGCAGATTTTGATGTTGGAACTGTAAATCCTTGTGCGGCAGCTTTTACATCATCTGGAGCTACTGCAACAAATAGCTTTGTGTCCTTTGAGGCACTTAATCGATTTTGAAATGTTGGAGCGAAAGGTATGCGAAAACCTAAAGTTAATTGCGCAAGCGCAACCACAGCGATGAGGGATATCATCTGACGAAAAGTGAGGAATATTGATGCTTTTGATTACTGAATATTTTACACGGAAATAATTGTGAAATGTTATAGAAAAGACAAAAGACTCTATGTGTTGTAACAGACGATTTTTATTCTGTTTGAAGTTCGATTTTCCCTGTTCTTCTTCTTTTTTCTGTTCCTAGGAATTATTTGGCTACTTGAGTATATCATATCACAAAAAATTCAATCTTTCTTCACACAAACTAAATAATTCAAATATATATATAGTTTTAAATTCTAAAATATTATATATCTTTACTAGAATATATCTTTATATATAAATTATGTTAGTGTTTGCTGTTATTTGAGAACCTTTGAAGCCATTATATTTCCGTTGTAACAGGACATCAACAGGGTAACTTATGCCGTATTGGAGGGGAGGGGTGATATTCATAAATAGCAAATAGCTACCCCTATTGAATTACATACTGTACATTTATTCTAATTTCTTGACAGCAAATAAATGCTTTATGATCATAAATAATACTATTGATATACTCTGAGTAATATTTTTATTTTTTATTTGATTTAATTACAAAAAACTAATTTCTGTTTGAAGTTGTAGGGTATAATTACGTAACTGTTAAGTATATACAGTACATTGCACAATTGTATTTACTCCAAGATACCAAATTCAGCTTTTCATCAAGAAAGGGTCCATTGCATCGTTATAACACGAAACTAATAAAATCTTGATTTAAATTGTCCAACAGAACGATCATGATTGCTTTATTAATTTTACTTTTTACTGTTCATGTTTATACCCTAAGTGGAACTAATCTTAGACAGTTCATTTATAAACCACAAATAGCAGATACACCTAGACTAATATTGGTGACAGGTAATAATTAATAACAGATCGTATATTTTGTTAATTTATTAGCGAGAAGCCTGTGATGATACCATGCAATGATGAAATGTTAATGATACAAATACAATTTTAAATTATATTACTATCAGAATGAAATATATCCTATTATTCTTAAATTTCAATATGGTATTATTAAGGTTGCACTGGAACTGGTAAGAGTACTTTCGGCATGACAATTGCATTGAATCAAGGTATACTCAAGTGTATTTCAACGGATTCTGTCAGACAAGTTATGAGAACATTCAAGCATGAACCTGAATTACATAGATCATCTTATACTGGCTATAATGATCCTATTGTTGAATGGTTAGAATGTTGTGATGTACTCCGTGATAGTATTGATAGTTTAGTGGAAGATGCGTTGAGACGTGGAGTTTCTATAGTCTTGGAAGGTGTTCACATCGGTAAGTCGTCACATTATTAATTCAAGCAACATTTACTGCAAATAAACTTAACTTAGAAAATTGATCAGCTATTCGAAATAGATAGTATTCAAGTCTTCACCATTTTTGAATTATGTTGCGTGCATGTGTTGTAATTAATATACATCAGCAATATAATAATTCTATTATCATTATTATCACTGTAAAACTTATACAAGCTTGATACATTATACTCATTTCTCATTCTTTTGGATATAGTTCCTTCAAATCATATGATTGACAAATGGAAAGCTACTGGTGGAAAAGCATTAGGGTGTGTGTTGGTAATAAAAGATGCTGAGTCGCATCGAGATCTCCTTGTAAAACGTGGTGAAATTACTGGCAAAGGTGCTGATGGTCAAGTCAAATCATTTTCACGCATAAGAAGCATACAAGAAGAAATGATCAGAAGAGCTGATGCAAATGGATGGCTAAAAATCGAACAAAAATTAGAGCCTGAACCAATTGATATAATCACAGATATTCTGGATGGTTAAAGCTCGCATAACCTCACTTATCGTTTTGATACAACCTATTTCATGTGCAATTATGCCATTTAATAATTTATACAAAGAAATAAATTTTATGTTATTTGTGTATCCCCTTATGTGGATACAATGTTGCATTTACTAAACGTATATTCAAATCTCATGTTTTGTTTCAACCTTTTATTTTCATATTGTGTATTATACTATTGTTTAGATTAAACAAATCTAGCTGGTGATTAACACTTTTAAACTTTGCTGAATTTTCAAACTAAAAATATGAAATTCCAGTGTATTATATTTTTGCGATTTAAAATTTAAAGTTAAATCATGGGCATCATAGATGGAATGTATAATAATTATTATGTGCCGTGTGTCACAAAGTTGTGACAAAACGCCTGAAACAAATTGCATAATATTGACATGAAGGTATAGTAAAGTTACTTCAACTAATCAGATTGAATTGTAAAACCCTTTTATTTACAAAGATTTGAAATATCTTGTTTGAGTAAAAGGTTATTTCATTTCACCATAACCGGATTCATTCGTTGAACTTGTGATTGTAATAATGATTTGTTGTAAAGATCTTTGTCGATGATATCATTTATCATATCCAATGGTTCAGGTTCGAGTCTTTGTTCGATTTGTAACCAATTATACTCTTTAGCACGACGAATCATTTCCTGTTGAATCAAACGAATCCTAGAAAATGCCTTCATTTGACCCTCAGAACCTTTTGTTGTGATTTCACCTCTTTTGTAGATAAGATCACGATGCGATTCAGCATCTTTTATGACAAGTACGCAACCTAATGCGATTCCACCACTTGCTTTCCACTTCTCGATTAAATGATTAGTTGGGACAATATGAACTCCTTCAAGTACCAACGAAACACCTCGATTAATACAGTCCTTGACAAGATCATCAATACTTGGTTGTACAACATTGCAGCATTCCATCCATTGTTTTACAGGATCATCTTTGCCACTATAAGATTGACGATGAAGTTCAGGTTCAAACTTGAAAGTTCGCATTACTTGGCGTATAGTATCAGTGGATATACACTTCAATATTCCTTGATCAAGTGCAACCGTCATTCCGAAAGTACTTTTCCCTGTTCCTGTGCATCCTACAATATACAACAGAAACATTAATAACAAGCTTATATGGTATTAAATCGATTTTAAAATATAATCCATGATTTTGTTCAAGTAATTTAATAAAAGTATTGTACCTGTTATAAGAATCAATCGTGGTGGATTCGTTTGTTGTGGTTTATGGATAAATTGCCGAACTGAAACGCCATTGTTCATAGACAATTCTGCTCCTCGTGAGGGATATATACTTTTTGAGCGATAATAAAACGCTCGTTCAACCAATGAGCTGTCTGTTAAAGCAATTACAATTGAGTACATAAAGAAGAATGACATTTGACATAGTGTGAAGTGTTTGCTCATTTTTCAGTGTTTTGAAATGAACTTTATCAGAAGGAAAAAGATAAATTGTGAAAGACATTGTGATGATGTAAATAAAGAATGTCTTCAAATCTTTGGAAATTGGAAATTTGAATAAGTTCTACTTGATTTTTCCATCAGAAGAATTTCAATTAATATAGCGTTTAAAATATATTATTTAGCCAATATTTGCATTTTATAGTAAAATAACTAATATCAAATGATAAAATATAATATAAATCTACTTATCATTATTTTATTATGCATTAAAGAACTTAAATATAAATAATAATGGTATTTATAATGGTTTAGGAGTTATAAACTACACGTTTTATAAACTGCTCATTTTGAATATTTTATATATTTTATTTTTGCTATTATTGAAAATTATTGATTCATCAACTGTTTTATATGACTGGAATAATTCTTATATTTTACTTGCTATCTTTAAATGTATGCTTCTATTAATGAACAGTTCGACTCCAATATTGAAGATCATTATTTTCCTTTTTTTTTTATCCTCTTTCAAAACAATTGTAACTGCAGAACCTAGTTGCAGAATGCTGTTTTTACTATGCGTTGTGTTATTTGCTTGCAGCCTGCAAATTGCTTGCAGCACTCCCCTTGATGATTATGTCTGGAAAGCTGACGAAAATTATGGTTGGGTGGACATGGTAATTAGAACTTCATATCTACATATCTACAATAGCTATGATAGTTTTCGGTTGCTCAAATGCTTATGCGAGTAATTTTTTAAAATTATAGGGACCAGATTATATGATGAGAGGAACTCTTGGAAACCGTAAATGGACAGGTACTTCATCGAACATTTTTAATTATCAATTTAATTATGGATAAATTATTACTGTGAAAATTGATACTCAAGGTTACACTCTAAAAATGACAAGTCAAAAATGGCTAACCGACAAAGATTTCACGGCTGATTCTGATGCGAAAAGCATTTGGTATCATTATTTGGTCGTTATTATTCCTGATCAAATTAATTTCAAACAAAATGCAACATTGTGGATTACTGGTGGTGGTATGGGAAGTATTCCACACCAAGAAGATGAAGATATTCGTGTTAGTGCTGCTCTTGCTACAAGTGTTGGTATTGTCACTGGTGCATTCTTCCAGGTAAAACTTGACAATTCATTCAATTATTTTGCACTCTTAACAATTGTCAAATATTATGTAGATTCCAAATGAGCATATTACTTTCAGCTCTGATCCTATTCTTAAATCTCGAAGTGAAGATGCTATTATTGCATTCACCTGGGACCACTTCATTAAAGACCCATCGAAGCCTGAATGGTTGGTTAGATTTCCGATGGTGAAGGCCTCCGTCAGAGCAATGGATACCATTACTGCCTTCGCCGCCACTAAAATCCCAGAATTACAGCTTGATTACTACACTGTCTCGGGTGCCTCTAAACGTGGTTGGACCACTTGGTATAAAACACAATATTTATTATTCAAATTCATTCATTCATAATTGTTTTTTCATTCTTGTTTTAGGCTAGTTGGAGCTGTAGATACCAAACGTGTCCAATTGATTGTACGTTTATACCAATAAATTAACAAATCAATTTTGTTTCATTTTCTTGATACTTAATTGTTATACTAGGTTCCTATTGTACTTGATGCTATTCACTTCATCCCATTCATGCATCACCAATACAGAGCATACGGAGGTAAACACAAATTCATTATTCTAATCTTCATACACTCTTTTTCTTAACTTGTGTTTGAACTGCTTTTGTATAGGCTATACGTTTGCTTTGGCTGATTACACCGATGAAAATATCCCAGCTCGAATTGATGATCCAAACATGCAATTGTTGGCTGAATACGAAGATCCTTACTACTACAAGGACCGCCTCACCATGCCTAAGGTACTGACTGGTTTATCATCCAAAAATATTTATTCTTTTTATTAATCTTAATTTTCCTTTTATTTCTATTTCTTAGTTTGTCATCAATGCAGCAATGGATGAATTCCAAGAACCAGGTAACTCATAACTCTATGACATGTTATGACATGTCACGTCGATTCGGTTGATTAATTTATGAAAATATGTATCATTTGTTGGCATGTTGTTGTTTAGATGACACTCACTTCTGGTGGAGCGAAATGCCAGGTCCAAAACACTTCCTCATTTTACCTAATGCTGAACACTCCTTGGCGACCGGAATATTCGCTGCTGTCCCAGCTGCCAGTGCTCACATCCAATACACTCTCAACCAACAACGCGTCCCTGCCTTCACTTGGGACATCAGCTCCACTACCGGAGAGATCACTACTACTCTTGATCTCTTTGGTGTTGTGCATGAAGCGAACGTGTATTATGCCGAGTCATGCGGTGTGAATACTTTTGATGGACACACGAATCGCCGTGATTGGCGTGTAGCTCATCTTGACAATCCATGCGAGTGTGGTATTTTCGCTGAAGGCTACTGCTCAAACTTGAAATCACTTTGGAAGAAACAAGCATTAGAAGTATCCAAGGTGAACGGTAAACGAGTTTATTCTGCTAAATTCGATGCTCCTTCTGATGGGCGTTGGGTCGCTTATTTCATGGACATCAAATACGTGAATCCTCACCCCTTCCCATTCACTCACGATGATCTTCTCAACAACGTGACTCAATCTACTCCTTCCAAGAGAACTACAGCTGTTCTTAACGCATTGAAGAAGCAACAAGACATACTTCCTCATGATAAATTCGGAGGATTTCCAAAAGATTTCGGCCGATTTTTAGAATTCACGACTGAAGTGTCAATTTGGCCAAACACATACCCTTACCCAGACTGCCAAGGGGCTGATTGTGCTGGTCGATTAGTTTAAAATAAGAATTCGATTTGTTTCAGTGGGTCCATTAATTGATTATTCGACGATATGCTAATAGTATCTCGTCGTATTTCGTATTTTCATCGGTGTTATTAATTATGACATTTTTATTAAATTTAAAATAATCTTAATTAGCATTATTAATATTATATTATTGGCTTATTTTTTGGATTTGTCTGATTCTTGCTTTGTTCCAAAGGAGCTATGAGGATTGTCCATGGCTGGTAAGTTATTGGAGTTAATAATAATATAATAATATGATACATGTATGACTATCATTATATTGTCATATTATAATAATATTATTAACCATACGGTAACAAATCGGTAGTTACATAGAAACAGTCCCAGCTTATTAGCCCTGTCCCCTGTCGGACTGACCAAAGAGGAGGTTTATTTTTGGTGGATCGTTTTAATGGGATATTATACTACCTGTTGAAGTACAACAGACTTTTCATTGAAAATGATTGTGTCATATAATAGATGCTATCATAAGACTTTTCATTAACTTATTAAAAGTCACTCTAGTCCTTCAACATAAATCAACAAATGTGGACTTGCCAGTCTGAACTTCCTTCGCACCAATAAATTTCCAGAAAAAAAAATAATCTCAAATTTTAATAATTTTAAATTCAAAACATATTTTAGAATATTTGGGATCCGGATATTAATCGGACAAAATTAAGGAAAAACAAAGGTTTTTAAAGTCTTTCTGCAAAATAATTTGGTTTTGACAAAATTTGATGTGAGCTGGTCTTAAATATGACACTTGAGAGAAATTCACAAAGAAAAAAGAAAAACTTACAAAGAAAGTGAACCAATCTTACTTGAAAAATAATAATAATAATAATAATAATAATAATAATAATAATAATAATAATAATAATAATAATAATAATAATAATGTACCGATCTGAGCTTTTTTCAATCATATCAAAACAGCAATGATCGATATTATCTTTAATTTTCTCTTCAGAATAGCCTCGTTTTGCAAGTTCAATCTTATCACATTTCCAACCCTCTACATCAGGCCCACCCAAACAATAGACATTTTTATCAACTTTTGTATCCAAATCATATATATAATCGCTGAATTGGCGAGGCATCAACATAAACTGATCGTTAAATACATCATATCCTAACCATATAAATATTCATATATAATAATCAGTAAACTGTGATTATAAAATGTATATTACAGTAAAATTAATTAATAAATAATAACATTATTTAATAATTATGATTTTGAATTTATTGACGTCAAAAATTTATTGACGATGATGCAGTTGTCAAAATTTGAAATAATCTTAGGTCATTTATTATAAAACACATTAGAAAATGTTAGGGAAACTAAAATATAATACCTGTCTCTGTAATCCATACACGATCATTTTTATAGGTAGTAATAGGTAACACAGGTTCAAGCCACTGAGCATCTAACCGAGTGAGCACCACCCAATCAAACCTCACACCATTCATCTTTTCATATTCTAATAACATCTGATATGACATGCTGCGATGATAGAACATAGAATATCGCCTTAAATCATTCTCTCGAAATACTGTATGAATTGATGTATTAAATCTTTGTTGCATTTCAGATATTTGATCAGCAAAAGAAAAAAACTCAACTTTTTTTGGACTTAAAATAGATAATGTTTGTAAAACATCATCAGCTTGATATTGTGGAGTAAACAGAACACCTTTACCAGTTTTAACATTTCTATTATCTTCTAAAGCAATTCGAATAAAAACCGATGGTTCTCCTCCTAGTGCATCCATTAAATGAGCTTTTAAAGACCAGTGAACTTGTGGGCATACAAAACTTCGAGCTGATCCAGCAAAAACATAAGCAACTTTGATGGGTCTAGAATTTATACTATTAGCGGTGTCAGGAATCTTTATAACTTCTGCTAAATGAATATTAAATTAAGTAATTCATTCAAAATGATAAGAAAATATGTCATAATTGATTCATCTGAACAGCAGAACATACATAATGGGGCTATGTTCTAATAATTGATTCATCTGAACAGCCGAACATACTGTACATAATGGGGGCTATGTTCTAAGTAACTAACTTTACCTTTATTAGGAACATAAGATTTAACAATTTGAGGGGATATATCATTGTTATCGAAGGAACTTGGAGTAACTTCAGCTTTTGTCGATAATTTCTCGATTAATTCTTCAAAATTCGTGAAATTGTAGTATGGACTTAACACATTTTTAACTATATCTATTGGAAGAATAGTAGAGGAATCACCATCAACTCTCTTTTCTATTGGTGAGTTTTGTTGATTATTATTTTTATTATTATTATTATTATTATTATTATTATTATTATTATTACTATTTTCCTGTTTGTTAGGGTTATTGTGAATTGTAAAATTGAAGTGGATAAATATCATCAAAATGATTAATGTTGACACAGAGCACAAGAACAAATTTTGAAAACTCACTCTCATTTTCGAATGTTTAAAGAAAGACTATATAATAGGAGATAGGAGTGTATTGAGTGATACTATCTTAATTCATTCTGCAATTCAGGAATTTACAATAATAAAAGTTTCACTAATAAACTTGTAATACTAAAACTTCTCTCCACTCTTTTACTTCTAATAACTGGAACTTAAATATAATATAACTTTCTTTTTGTTTTTTGAAAATAATAACGTAATTCCCACATTGGCACCGGCCGGCCCAAAAATACCGGCACAGTAAGAACAATAAGAAGGGCTTGTGTGAGTTTCTTTTTGGTGTATGTATATCCCGTATCACTTTTTAAAATATCACATGATGATGATATTATTGCTAAATAGGAATGCTCTTACTTTTTGAACGGGTCGTTTCTTCATTTTGCACTCTAGTCTATGGAAATTTTCGCAGTGATTAATATGTCGTCCAATAAACTTAATAGCGGAATGGATAATCGTAATGTTCTATCATGGTAATTTGTGATAAAGTATTATTTGTATTATTATAGAGTTACTGTTATAAGGCTTTTGTGTGTTGCTATCATGATAGATATTTACTTTTGTATAAAATATATGGCTTACCTGCTGTGATGTTTAAATTACAAAATCATTTAAAAAATTATGTTATGCTATTTGACGTTTGACGCGTTGGTACGAACAGAAATATAATAGTATTGTTGCTTGTAATGTTGTACCCGTATTGTATAACTGCTCTGGTTTTAATTATTTCAAAACTTAACGGGAAGTTCAAGTTACATGAAGCACAATATAACAATATAACTTAAAATGTAGGCGAGTTCCTAACGATTCGAAGAGAGATTCGCAAATTCCAAGTGATGATATTGCAACACAAGGATTAACTAAGTCACCAAAGAGTAGAGTAAATTCATATTCTTTAAAATCCACTAGCAGAGATTCTGTCTCATCAGTTAATAGTGCTTCAAGTCCGAATAACGATGAGAGACATAAATCACAATTGACTGATGGAAGCAACGATGATAACCGCAACTTCAAAAGTAAACTTTGGAGAATATTATTTGCCAATATGAATCGCAGCATTGACGAAATGTATCAACTTTGCGAGGAAGAAGAAGATGAATATCGTTGCAAGGACACGAAGGAATTGCTAGGTGGGTAAATATAAACTAGCTTAAATGATTTGATATAGCTATATTAATTTATTTTTATAGAAAGGAGTACTCGAGACTTTGTGAAGCTGATTGAAAGAATACAAGAACAACGTCGATTTGACCAGGAAGGGCGAAATTTATCCGGTGGAATAAGTTGGGAAGTTAGAAAACCTACCTTACCCATCTCAACAAAATCATCACCTAATGCTCAAAGTAGTAACCAGGTAAATAATAATAGTTTTTGTTTTATGTAAGTTTTAATTGCATTACCTGTTCTTCAGCAAACAAATAGTGGAGCTTTTCACTCTCCACTGGTTAGTGCAGATGCAACTCCATTAATAATTCCATCCAATGATACGCTCGTCGAACATAACCAACAAAATCAATCTAAATTAATTCAATCGAAATTGCGAGCAATTGCAAAGCCTTTCCAACCATCAAGTCTGATCGCATTGCAGAAGAAAGAATCTATCTCACTTCCGTCGTCTCCATCTCCAAATAACTCGTTATACACTAATTCTTACACGCCAAAGCGAAATGAACCAGTTAATTCCAAATCAAGTAAACGTCGAGCAACTTCATTTTCTTCTACAGCTACCTCTGTAACTACCTTGTCTGATAAAGACGCAGAAGAAGATCTTCAATGGAAAGCTGATGTTGAAGAAGCCAGTGAATTAGTATGGAAAGAAGCAGAAGCGGCAGCTGCAGCAGCTGAAGAACAAGAAGATAAAGAGTGGATTGCACATCAGTTAGACAAGACTAAACTTGATGGAATTCAAAGAAAATCATCTCAATATTCTCGCAAATTAACTAAAGGCAATCCTTCACGAATTGGACTGCCTGACACGGTTCCTAGAATTGCTAACACGAATAGCAGCAGTGACTCTCCTATACAGAAAGCATTAGTATCAGTGAATGGAATTGCATCGATTTTAGTAGAAGAATATGATGCTCAAGATATTGGTTCACTAAGTGCACAGGAGAAATTCGATCATATTGCATCTACATCTCAAGATTATGGTTATAGTCCGGCTAACGAATTAGTGATTGATTTATCTCTTGTTCCTAAAATTCAAATTTCTCCTGGTGAACCGAGCCCTGATAATTTCAAATCTCGTAGCTCAAATAAATTATTTCAATCACATAACAATTATTTCGGTAGCCAACGCACCCCATTATCAATAAAAACTGATTCAAATAAACCACATTCAGGCTATAAATACACAAGCCCCGTACATAGCACTACAAGTAGCCTTGGTTCAAGATCTCTTCATGATAAGCTATCGTCCCCAGATCGCAAGAAAGCATTATCACCGACTGAAGCCATGAGAATACATGAAGCTAAACAAATTGCAGCTGAGAGTAATCGAGATAAAAATGTAGCAGAAAAAGTGCAAAAAGCGATGATAAACTCAACTAGAGTGAAGTTATACAGCGAAAAAGAAGCTTTACGTGTTGCTCAAGCTGAACAAGCTTTAGAAGAAAAACTACGCGACGCGGAAGAGAGACATTCAAAACATATAAAGCAAATTAAGGGTAAAATTTTAGTGTTTTTTTCTATTTAATGACCTAATTGTTCAATTGGTATACTAAAATATTAGGCAAAGCTGGGAATGAAAATGCCAAAGTAAGTGAAATCATATTCATTAATAGTCTTAATAGTGAGGCTTTCGCTGAAGAATTACAACAAAAACTAGAAGAAACAGAAGCTCGTATATTAGCTGCAGGTGAACGACGCCAACAAAGACTAAATGGAATCACTTGTCAACAAAAAAAGAAAAATTCTCGTAAAAAACAACAAATGTCAGAATTAAGATTACAATTAGAAAAGCAAAAAATGGAACGATGGGAAAAGTTGCAATTACGTATTAAAGCAGTTCAAGATCGTCGTATAGCTCGTCTTACAGAGATGAAAAGACGATCTGATCTTGAAGAAGTAGAAAGGTTAAGAGTTTTAATGAGTAGTGGGAAATCAAGAGATATTATGGATGAAGATGTTATTAGTGTAACTTCAATAACTTCTAATAGAAATACATTACATTCTGAAAATGATGTTGTAAAATTATCAGAAAATGTTACTGTTGATAAATTATTAGAACAACATGAGGATGTATTCCCTCCGGATCATATGATTAATTCATTCCAACAAAAACAAACAAAGTTATCTGAATTTTCAAAAAAGGAATCCAAAACAAAATCAAAAAGTTATCTTGAAAATGATAATTTATCATCTACTAGTGATGATATTCAACATAATAATTCAGATTTTATGATAATTCAATCTGATAAAAGTAATATAGTTTCAAAACAAGATAATATTATTATTAATTCATCAAATAAAATGAATCAATCACTTTCTTCAATTGTAATGCTTAAAATCAAACCTAAAAATGACCGTAAAAAGAAAAAATCAGCCAAAAACAAAAAAACGGTTCATAACTCAGATGATAATTGGGATAATATCGATGAAATAGTTCGTGTTTTGGATAATAAAGATAAATCTAGTCCTTTACCATCACCGAAACCCTCACAACAACCTATAATAGACAATATTGAAATGGAAGAAATGAAATTGAAAGTGAGAGCAACATTATCAGAAGTAGTCCATAATAATAATAACAATAATAATAATAATAATTCATTTCATACATTCAAAAATATGATTAAAACTATAGTTGAAAATTCTCATAAAAGTTTCTTAACAAACTCAAATAAAAAGACTTGTCAAGTAGCTGCTTTTGCAACAATAATAAATATTCAAAAAGATTTTGGAATAAATATTAGTATGATTGATCAACCATCATCCAATGAACTTTCTTCATTAATTAATACATTCAAATGTTTTCTACAAAATCGAGATAATAATTCTTCAATAATAACAAATGATAAATTATATAATATTATATTTGATTTATTTAAAGCTCATCCTATAACAGCAGACATTGACTTCAAAATAGCAAACAAATCGACTTGTTCCAATGCAACTGCAAAAAATCATAATAATAATTCTTCTTCAATATCATTATTTTCAACTGATTTATGTCAATCATATCCTCTTCTAGATAATCTTCAATCTCAAATATATAATTATTTTTATTTGAATGAAAATGATAATAACAATAATAATAATGCATATTCTTCTCCAATTTCAATTGATTCGTTTTGTATGCTCTTCAGGATTCTTCTCGGTAAAGAAATCGGGTTAATGAACAATTCAACTCTATTATTTGAATTGGCTATGAGTTCTGATAATAATAATATTTGGAAAATTATTATCGATTTATTACATTTCTTTTCGCTTTCTACAAAAGGAAGAGAAAGTATTTTTATATCTTCTTGTAATATTATATTGATTGATTTATTATGTGTGATAATTTCTATTCAAAAAGAATATCTTATTCAATCAAATAATAATAATAATAATAATAATAATAATAATAATAATAATAATAATATGGCAACAACTGGAATTTTCTCTACGATTCAAACGAAACTTTTTAGTATTATCTCAAATTTATTGACACATCATAATATCCCTCAACATGATCTACTAATAATTTCAACTCTTCAACAAGAACATTCCTATAATCATGAAGTTGACTTCATTAAAAATCAAATATTATATAATAATAATAATAATAATAATAATAATAATAATAATAATAATAATCACAATAATAATGATAATACTAATAATAATAAAATAAATACTAATCATTCTATTATATCATACACAACCATTGATCACATGGTATGGTATATATTCTCTTCCAATTATTTCAGTTTAATTTGTGATTATTTTCATTCTTGTGTTATTTTATTACATTTATATAATAGTAATCATTCAAATAAAATAATAAATATTTTAACTCAAAAATCAGAGAAATTATCATTAGATAATCTTGATTTATTATTGGAGGAATATTCATCCATTTGTTCATCAATAAGCGATAATAAAGCTTTCATATTACCATGCTTACAGCTATTATCAGCAACTGCATATGCTTTACATAATAGGTATGATTATAATTATGTGTTACTATGCTAGCTAATCTATTATTATTGTTATTATTATTATTATTATTATTATTTCGACAATATAATAATTATATTTTTGAATCACAATTATTATTATGCATTTCTTTCATTATTATTATTATTATTATTATTATTATTATTATTATGAGTACTATCATGAGTATTTAGTTAAGATATAATTTTTTGATAGAATAATAATAATAATTAAATGATTGAATAATACTTATTATCTTCATTATTCGTTATTTTTTTATAATCATTGTTATGTATACTGTTTAGTGAAGAGATAGGATCAGAATCGCTTATAATATCGTTATTACAGCTCAAATCATTGAGTTGTAAACATCCAAAGAGTCGTCAAATAATCTCATTTATTCGTAGAAATGAACTTATAAATCGAATAATAGATTGTCAAAACGAATTTCTAATAAGATTGGAATTATTATTTTCGATTCGTAATCAATTATATCAACAATTTTTATATGATGATAAAATGGAATTATTTATTCAAAATATATCTATTCCATTACCTTTCACTGAATTGATGATGTTTTCTTTGAATACAATTATGATGTATGGGATGGTTGATATGGACTTAACGCAACAATTCACAAAAGATTATCAGGTAATTATTCATAATAATAATAACAATAATAATAATAATAATAACAATAATAATAATATTGATAATAATAATAATAACAATAATAATAATAATAACAATAATAATAATGATAATAATAATAATAATTATTATTATTATAATAATATAAATAATAATAATAGTTTTTATTGTGAAAATATGATACATATTTATTGTTAATTATTATAATAAAGACTATTATAAAAAATTAAATTTTGTCGAAAAAATTTCTCTTAAATTTTATTATTGAGATGTTTATATGTGAGTTATTATGACATAAAATTTCTTTTTTCAAAGTTATTTTTAATAATTTTACATGAAATAAAGCTTTTTAAATATAATTAATGAAAATAGAACAGTTTATAAATTAATAAATGATTATTATACTAAATCATTTGAAAGAATTTCTTTTTTCGATGCATCAAATGAGTTTTCCATTTTTCTTAATGATTTCCCTAATATATATTTCGAAATCTTATAAGATGAGTGGATGAATTAAACGTATACCTGGTATTATTATAATTTATTATTGTTGTTATTATTATTATTACTATTTTTTTTATTATTATTGTTGTTATTATTATTATTATTATATTTTTTTATTATCATTATTATGATATTTCTCCTTTTTATGGCTGATAAGTTTGAACAAAAAAATAAAAGATCAAATATCTATTAAAACATAATTATTATTATTATTATTTTTATTATTATTATTGTTGTTGTTGTTATTATTATTATTATATGTAACATATTTATAATATATTTTCATCATTTTCTATTCTTTTTGAATTACAAATAATGATTATTTTTGTTTATTATGATAATTATATGTTAGGTGTTATGGATCGATAATCTCCACAGCCTATTACTATTATTCAAAAACGATTCGAATAATAATGACAATTCAAAGTTGTTGGATGTCAACAGAGAGGATGTCTCACGTGAGACAAGCTGGTCGATTAGTAAAGGGTTAAGGGATGTATTTGTAGTAATATGTATTACTTGTCTTCGCTGCCCTAGCATGCAAAAGCAATGTTCATCATTTGTAACTCATCACAAAGTATTATT
The DNA here is from genome assembly GCA_015144975.1 of Epipyxis sp. PR26KG. Taxonomy (NCBI): domain Eukaryota; class Chrysophyceae; order Chromulinales; family Dinobryaceae; genus Epipyxis; species Epipyxis sp. PR26KG. The sequence continues at coordinate 7,928 of VKHH01006092.1, read as the reverse complement.
ATCACCAATCACATCATTTGCATCGTCTAATGAAGAACCTCTCTCATTATTAAAATCATTGACAAAATTGCCTACAACCAAATACGCTAAAGACAAACGGTAAAATAATAATAATAATAATAATAATAAGCGACGACTTTTTTATATTTTATTAAAATTCTGGTTTTATTTATAATATTTTTACGCTTTTGCAATTATTATTATTATTATTATTATTATTATTATGTAATTTATCATATCTTTCTAATATTTATTTGATTAATGAACAATAAACTGCGGCTCTATAATTTTCATTATATTAATAATGATGTTATTATTATTATTATCATGAATAGGATGAAGCATTATTATATTCCAGCGATGATATCTGTGTCATTAGATGTCGATGGCAATATGAATGTTATTCGGAATGAAGGGAAAATGACTCATTTAATCAAATATTTAGAATATAATATTCGAGAAAAAGAAAAGAAAAATGATAATAACGTTAATGAGAATAATTCTGATTATTATATTCAAAATAATAATACTAATGACTCATTATGTTATAGTACACAAAGTATAAATGGTGATAATAATGATGTATCTCATATCAAAACGGTTGAAATAATGAATGTCAATGACCAAGGGGGGCTGACACCAATAGTTGGATCAAATAATAGTTCATCCATTCATTCTTTTCAAAAGTTTTCTCGATTTATTCCACAAGAATTATGGAATATAGCAGTAGTTGCTTTCAAATCATGTGTTGATCGGTTATAATAATATGGACCTTAAATAAATCATATCTTTAATTATTATTATTTTTTAAATGCTACAAAAATCAAATCAGTTGTTTGACATGTTTTCGAAGGGGTGTAACCATAGAGCTCTTAACACGTTTTATTCAACTATTTATTTATGATATAAAGCAATACAAGCAAACTATTATATTACAAATGATTTAAAAGAAAGAATTGTTTATATATCTTCATCTCTTAGTAGATAGTTGTGTGAGAAATGAGATATTTTTAATGATTCAATCAATCGGACAATTAATATGATTTTTGTAGTTGCAACAAAAAAGAATTGATATAAAGCGAATTTATAAATAATTGTGTGATAGGTTAATCATCTTATTTTAGTGTTAGTCACATAGGATTTCATTCAAATGGCATCACTGTGATGTTATTACATAAATTATTTATATATATTATTCAATTAGCAAAGTAATACATTATGGTAATCTGATTCAGCACCAGCAGTTAAGGGGGGGTCTGGAATATTGTCAATCATTCTTCTTCCAACAGACATCATCACAGCAGCAAACGAAGTAAGGAATGGACATTTATTAGATCCATAATATTCTCATCATTATAAACTTCCATTCTTCCATTGTTAAGCTTGTCCTCTGTCACAGAGTGTTACATGGGCAATAAAGTATTCTTAATTAGATGATATTAGATCATAGGTTTACATGATTCATGGATAAACTATTACATCTACTATTGATACAAAGCATTAGTTTTACATTATAAAAATATTTCGATTATGTAAAAGCAGATCTAATGGCACATGACTTCTTAGACCATGCCGTGAAGAAGTCATGTGCCATTAGATCTGCTTTTACATAATCGTAAGCTGTGAATTTGAAGTGATGTTTGAAGATTCGTTGCATTTTGGTCTCCTTCTCCTCCCATTCTTTTCTGATGATTCCATAGTCTTTTATGTCCTTGACATATTGGCGGCGTTCCTCTTCTTGATTTTTTAAGAGGAATCCAATGAGTTGAGTTTGGTTGCGGCGTTGCAATGACTCCATCATTTCCGCGTCTAATAGTTCCGGCCTAGTTGGTTCTTGAACATAAGCCATCTGATTATTGCTTAAACCAATTTATACACTCTCTATTGAAATTATTGAAATATACACTGCATTGATGAGTTTTCATGTGTCTATATCTGAGATTAAATTGGTATCGAAGTGGATTAAATTGGCAGTGATACCATATAGCTGCGTGAGTGTGACTTCTTATCTTCTTATAGTGATGGGTTATAAACTCAATTAATTTAATGAATATAATTACTATTTTTTAGTAGCCACAAAAGAAAACCCATGCTTGTATTATAAAATACAATAGACGACTACTTGTAATAATACATTTTTCTAAAATATTACAATCCAAATTATTTAGTTAACATTTGTAGGTTTATTATTACAGAGTAAAATAATAAAATATTAATAATTAAATCATCGAATATTTCCCGACGAAGGGTCAGTGTCCAAAATATCAACAAGTGATTGATTTGATTTCTCTGATTGATCAGCTTATACTTCCTTATCAATTTGAATGCTTCTGCATCTTATGAAGTAATCAGCTGTGATCCACCCTGTCTGCTCTACCTCTGGGATATTCATTCAAATAAATATCGCTATGAGACACAGTGGCATGCCTACCACTCCTAAGAATATCATAATAAAAGCACAAATCATAAAACAATTATTATGATTTTCTTTTTTTGATATTGTATAGGTAGATGAAATGTCTGAAGTAACTGAATGATCTTCAATAATTCCCATCCCATGAGCAGTGCTACTCATTTCATACGTTACTTCATTGGAAGGGTCTGAAACAATATAAATAATAGTAAGAATTTTAATAAAAATGATAGTTTATAAATGATTAATAGAAAAAATATGAATCCCAATATATCTGTTTAGGATGACATTTAATAAGAAAACAGATTGATATATTAAATAATAGCAAGTCGATTAAGGGTCAAGCTAATTAAGTACAATGAGATGTAAGGATTCACACCATCATGAAATTAATACAATATTTTATGACTTCAAAATTATTCAATATCAACATACCATACGACTCAAGATTTGTGATGTTCTTCATTTCCAAATTAATAGATGTGATATTATTGGTATTTATAGAGTTTGCTTTCAATATGAAGTATGTTGGTATGTTGTTCATTACTTTCATATAATATAACGAAGGAATGAAAAATATTAATATGATTCCTCCAGTAGAGCCGATTATTGCATACGCAGATCCAAGGGAATCAGTTGATAATGAGATTGATAATGTAATGATCAACAAAAAGAACTATAAAAATAAGATAACATTAATAAATGAAAGAAAATATCAAAAATCTATCTTCAATAATTATTTGTGTTTTATATGATATATAGGATAACTTTTATAATTTTTATACAGTAAATTGTGCTTGACTGTTATTCATATGAATGATAATAATGATGATGATAGCTCATGTTTTGGATCGTGTTTAATCCTATCATCATTTTACTAACCGTGCTAATTCCATGCATGACATTATTAGAACTGAGAATACTGCTTGATAATTCTACTTCAGTTGTGTCGTGTTTTGTCTCTGATATCTTGATACCAGTAAGTACAGATAATAGTGAAGTTCTTGCAGGAAGCAGTTGCAAGGGATAGTGACAAATAGAGATGAATACTAGCATTAAACGGCAGCAAGTGACAATAGGAACCTCTGTAATTCATATTAATTGTTAAATAATTAATAAAAGCTATATTATACTAGTAACAAAATATTAAAATTGATAGTAATACAACATATAATACATAAAACAATTATTGAATGCCCATCAGTTGGTAATTAATTATTAGTTTTTTACTTGGATAAAGGGTTAGTATATCAGGCACTAAAGATGATCCAAATGTCGAATAACCACAAGCTGCAATAATCATATAAAGAGTAAATGCTGTGAAGATAGCACAGAAAGACACACTATTCACGCGTGCAAGTGAAGGATTGCTCAGTTCATTCATAATCGTTGGCAAACTCGTTTGACAACAAAAACTGAATAAGAATAATGGGACGGAACGAAATGATGATATATTAAATTCAAATAGCACTGTTGATGTAGTGCTATTCGATGTGCTGTTGCCAGTGTGCGGATTATAATCATTTAATCCAATGGAATACAATATGACCAATCCAACCAAAAATACTATCAAAAATCCAGCTACACATGATGTATATTTAAGAGTATCTAATTGAGGAAATGATGATAATGGACCAAGTATCATAAATGATAACATTATACTAAACTGCCTTGTGAGTATAAATGGTGGAAGATGATTGTTCGAGAGTTGACTTAGAACTAATGGCATGCTGTCACCAATTAAGATCAAGTATGCAGTAGCGATCGAAGTGCATAACATTGATACAATAATATCGAGTAATATACTCCAAACTAGTGAGGGGTAGATCATTTTTGATAGTTCATAAAATGATATAGTTGGTATGATGTGTTGAGGATGATTTAATACTGATTGATGGGTGGTTGCATGTGCATCATGTGATGACTCCCTGATTCCCATATTATTTGATGCATTAGTTACAATAGGGTTGTAATCATCTCGATTAATACAATTATTGGTTTTATTTTTATCTTGATGTGACAAAAATTGAATTTTCTTCTCAATTAATGGCATAGCGCTTACTGCTAGAAAATGCAATGATAGCATGGATATTGAAGCACATATTATAAGTAATAACAAACCAAGTATCCAGCCTACTTTGCTGAAAGCATACGGGATAGAAATAATTCCAGCTCCAATAATAGTACCACATAGATTAAGGTAACAAGAAAACCAAGATGATGATTTATGATATTGTTTTTGTAATGGTCCTGTATGACATTTCCAAACTTTTAAGCAGTAGGTTTTCATCATAAGTACTATTATCATCATTCAATGATTGAAGATTTGACATACACAGTATAGTATATGTTTGTATTGAAGTTACCCTTTTCTTTTTTAACCATATCTCAATTAAATTAATGGATTATCCACAGTAAAAAAGAAAGCAATATTTTCCACACTATACAACAGCAGAAAAGTGGAGAGCTTGCACGGTTCAACACTACAATATTACATATTATATATTTAACACAATAGTTCAATAGCTTTTCTACTGTAAATAGCTACAGAATATCTGTGCAGCATTCTATATACAGTACATTAATATGTCATATACATACTGTATATGCCATATGCATATTATATAGAATATGAGATAGATGAGATATGAGTATTGTAGACTGTAGAAAATGTATTGTAGTAAAGTTAGAAAGTTAGCGAGTAAGAGTTGATTCGTCAAAACACAGATCCAAGGTCGGAGGTGAAAGATTGAAGTACTTTGTGGAAGTATATAATAATAATTTCCCAATTTTTCTGAGAAGGGCTCCGCCTAATTATTCAAACAATAACTCTACAAACTTCTTTGAAATGAAATTCTATGCTTCAAGTAATTTCATTTTCAATTGGAAAAGCAAGGGAATAAAGTAATAAACCTTTTGAAAAAACGTCTCACTTTTTTGCAAAATGAAGAAGCGCAAAAAATTTCATTTTCAATAATGAGGATGTGCTATTATTGTTAGTTTATCGACATGATCTACAATCTTTTACTTGTTGTTATTTTTATATTACAACAATCTTCAACAAGCTGTTTCAAATCATTGATTCAAAATCGATTTTTCTCTTCCAGTATAACTTGCAACGTTTTTTCTTCTAATAACTTAATACAAGAGGATTGGAAAATGGAAATTCATCCAAATGGTGATAATGGGTGCCCAAAGCTACCACCAGCAATCAATAATGAGTTTATTTCCACAATAGATTTATGTATGGGATGATTTTGGGGACCTGATTACTACTTCAGTAATCAGGTAAAGTTTTACCGTTATTTAAAAATATTCATCATGCAAACATGATTACTTATTGCACACCTACTATGTTTATTATTTGAACTTAATTTATCCACAATTTAGACGTTTCGCTGGTTTATGGTTCTTGTGTTTGACATATTTTTATAGGTCGGAATTATGAACGCTACGGTGGGATATGCAGGTGGCCTGACAGAGTGGCCAACTTACAGGTTAAGATATCTACCAAATTATGCTTAAATTATGCATTCTAATTTATGTTATGATACTTTATTAGGAGAATTCAAGATCATACAGAAGCGATCCGATTGGTGTACGATGAAAATGTGTTACCATTGGAAGATATTTTAACAATGTTTTTCTTAGAACAAGGTGGTCCACCAAGATATCCTTCATACAATCGTCAATATCGAAGTGCTATTTTAGTACATACCCCAGAGCAAAGGGCACGAGTTGATAATTATATGAAATTATATCGTAAAACAAAGAATATTGATAAAATTTATACTGATATTGAAGATGGAACTGATTTTTATCGTGCTGAAGAATATCATCAAAAGTATATGGAGAAACAATCAAGAAAATGGTCATAAAACCATTTTAAAAATAACGAAAATATAATATAAGTTTTTTTAAATATTATAATTATATAATAATAATCATTGAATGATAATAATAATGGATGAAATAATAAATCGTTTCTTTTATTTATTTGATATAATGATTTATTATGTATTATAATACTGTTATCAACTTAATGATTATATCTGTTATTTTCATGTATTTATGTTCTTGTTTAATTTTTGTAAATAAAATATCAAAAAAATAATGATTATTAATCAAAATTTTACTTTTAGTTAATGAAACTAGAAGAGGACAATAGGTACAGTACATGATAAAATTATTATTTTGCTTCTAATTTCATCATTAGTATCTTCATATTATTATTATTTACTACATGACTGACTGTTAGGTCAATGTAAAACATCTATTTAGATCTATTTATGACATGTCGATTGTATTATATTGTTTATGATAACATCATAATTCCAACCAATAACATTACTTAAATATCTATTTCTATTAGAATGGGTTAATAAAAAATGATATGGATCATCAAATAATCATTTATTATTGTCAAATTATATATTTGACATGTCAATAATATTCATAAATTAATACTACTGATTACCAATTAACTTGAAGATGATCCATTAAAACTTCAAAAAAAAACTTTTAATAGCTGTAAAACTAACCCTTGATTAATTAATTAAACACTACATACATTACAAAGTAATAATAAATAAGATTAAAGATCCGAATTATTCCCTACTGTTGTTTGCCTGTTTGATTATTTATTATATTAATACCACACAAAAAAATATACATAAGAAAAGGAATATCATTTGAAATTAAAATTCTTTAAAATAATAATTATTAGAGTTGTTTTTATCAAAATTTCATTCATTATATTAAAACATGGAAGCGAAAAAATAAAATAAAATTACCATTTTTTTTTAAATTAACAAGTTTAGTATTAAAATTTTTATCATATCACACAATTCATATAACATTTTTCAAATCAAATTATTTATTTTCATTAGTATTATATATTGATTTACTTGATTTACTATCAAATGAAATCATCATCATCATAAAAATAACTCATAATAATAACCATCATAAATCATTTATTATTACTTAGAAAACATAAATATTGAGAAAGCAATTAGAATAAACTATTCTATTACCTATTCATGTCAAATCAGTCAAAAAAAACTAAGAATTTAGTATTAATACACAAGACCCTCAAAAGCCCCCCTCCCATTTCGTTTTGTCACATAAAAATAAATATTTGTCATATTCAAACTCTTCATAAAGTGGAAAGAAGAGGAATGAAATTATGAATGATTTGAATCAATTCAAATCATTATTATTATCGAATCGTATTGAAAATACCAGATACCAGTAAATACTGGATGATATTGCAACACAATCGTCATAATAAATATTAAATAACACTAGAAAATAATATGATACAATCCATAATACAATTTAAACAATCCCATTTTCAATTTAAACATTATTTATTATTATTATTATTATTGTTATTATTATTATTATTATTGTTATTATTATTACTATTATTATTGTTATTATTATTATTATTATTATTATTATTATTATTATTATTATTGTTATTATTATTATTATTATTGTTATTATTATT
>VKHH01006091.1:0-27462 GCA_015144975.1 Epipyxis sp. PR26KG | reverse complement strand
AATGAGACTAATTTCGCAAGTTGTTTTATATACTCTGCTTCTATTCATAGCATATCCATCGAAGGAAATACATTCCAGGCATTAAATTGGTTTGTATATACGGGTAAAGTAAAATCTAACTTTAAACCGTCGAAACAGCAAAAAAATCTTGGAATCTTTTTTATTATATGCACCAATTCCAGGAATTGTATACACACCAAAGGGCATAAAAATATCAATATTAATATACAGTATTATTGGTGATAAATTATCTCTCTATGCTTTATACAGAGATAGAACAAAACCATAAATTTATATAATTGATTTTATATTATAAAAAAAGATTATTTTGTTCTTAATTTCTTTTTAATTCAATTTAAGAATTGAATGAATTTCAATTTGCTGATTACACAAAATAAGGAAAGATGGTATAAACCATTTCATTCCGTGATAAGTTGGCTGATAAATAACTTACTATACGCTGTGAAAAAGAAAGGGGTGTAAAATTATCAAATATACTGCAATTAAAATTCAACTACGGTTTCTTAGATGCTCGTGCTTCACCTTCTTTTCCTTTAACATTAATTTTAGGTTTCAAATTTTCATCCAGCTCAATTTGTTTTACAGTTCTAGGCTTTGGCTTTAAAGCTCTGAATAAATACAATAAATAAAGTGATACATTCATTAAATAAACAGTAATGAAAATCAGCTTACTGTTGGTAATACAGAAATGGAACAATCGTAAGGAATGATATTATTAATGGATAAGCAAAGGAGCTTTGCGATCCATCAGCAGCGGAAACACTAAAAGGTGCCATGATTGGTAATAGGGCTTGGAAGTTTTTCCATTCTATTGGCGATTTGTAGTCAGTTTTAATTTTATTGCTATTCACCAAATTATTTGATGGAATTTTGGCTTTCGCGCTTGAGAATGAGTTCAAAGAGCTTGTAGTACACACCGAACTGATTATCACAACGATAAAAAACAATAAATTCATGTTGCCTACAGTATGTGCAGTAAGTATAAAAAATAAACTCACACTCAGGAACTCAGCAACTTGCTTTATTTTGAAGGAGCAACTGTTTAAATTGTAATACAGCGAGTCCAAAGTTACTGTTTGTGAGAACAAATATTTTGTGACTTGTTTTCAATGTAATTCAAGAACATTGATACGTGGTTGAACTTTTTTAGATGAATGAATGAATGAATGAATAGGAATTAATGAATGAATGAATGAATAGGAATTAACTGAGCAAATCAAACCAGTTCAACTAAAAACAAGAGGAAAAAGCTAAAAAACATAACAATGAATGAATAAATAAATAAATGAATGAATAAATAAATGAATGAATGAATGAATGATTCTACGGACTCCATTATAAATTGAAGAAGAGCAAACGTTTACGACTACCAAAAAATATTGAATATTAGAATTGTCGAATCAAAATCAAAAAGTTATTGACATTCGTTCATTGCGCTATTATCGTATTATCGTTTTGAATTTGCTGTGGTGTGGTGTGTTGTGTAGTGTGTAGTATAGCAGTATAGCCTGAAAACTGATAATCCTTGCAATCTTGAAATTCAGCTACTGAAGGGTACATTGGTATATCCATGAAAAAGTTCAGCTTCCAAACTTACAATGTACTTGCAGAGAATGAAACGAAACGATGTGCAGAAAATATTCGTAAATATCTCAATAATGTAAAGCAAAAACGATTGAATATAATTAGCCAAGCGCGAGATGCAAGTAACGCTGAATTCTCTATGTCAATCCTTAATGAAAAGGAAGATGAGATGTATAATTATATATCCGGTTTTGAGGATGAAGAGCTTGTTGCAATTTTCAGTGGAGAAGATTATGTCGAATTAATGACCAAAATTTGTGAGGAAATGGAAAATGAGACCTTAATAAATAGATTATTTAATGATGATAACGACATAGATGATGTTTCGAGGTTGGATCATGATGAAAGTTTAATTTATGATTGCAATGAAGATGATAACGTTAGAATTTTGTGTCCATTCTGCCGGTAAAGAGAATTATCTTAATGCTATATGTCCAGAATATGATTTTCATACATAAACACGATGGATAATTTGATTTTTAAAATTTTGGAGTTTTCTCTTAATAATATTATTGAATATACTTATAGAATTAACTGGCTACAGGCTTATCAAGATGAAAATAATAAATTGAAATGTGATTGCGGAATTGAGATCAATTTTCTACAAATAATTAATAAAGTAGAAAATGCCATTCAATTACTGTCATTGTTTGGATTAATACACGACAGGTGAGCAGATTTAAATAAAATTAAACCTTCCAGCAAAAGCTGTTTCAAATAACTTGCTTAATTAATTTATTTTTCAGTCATTTAGAGTTTTGCTTGAGTTCGGGGAATGGCGTAGAAGGGATGCAAAGTTCTATTCCATCGTTAAATTATACAATTTTGCATACCGGAGCCATTATTTCATCTTGCGATTTTTGCGGATTTTGTTGTCAAATATAAATTTTTCACTATCATTTATTCTATGCGTCCTATACTTTTGTGTTCTTCACACAATTTCTCTTTTTCAACACAATTATTTCAACATACAATTGATTTATTAATTTAATTTAAAATGTATTTAAGTTATCATTCGTAATTGAAAAGAATTTGCAAAACTGCAAAATATTTGTAAAACTCGATTCTGTGGTGATTGATGCATTCATAAATTTAAATGACAGCTATATAGAAATTAATATTTCATCTTAGAACAGTCGACCATGCCTTTCGAAACTCTTCGAATAGTGTCATCGTAATTGTAATCGAAGGCACATGATACATTACTCTCGCAGCAGAGCCTCTGAAAAAACCAGATATTCCATCTTGTCGAAATATATGAAGAGCAATCTGACTTACACCACCATTCAGTTTATCCCTTGAAACCTTCAAAATGAAAGAAAGATACAATTATTAAAATTATTAAGAAAATAATCACTAAATCGAATCGATGCTTACTTGTAAGCGAAGTTTCACCAAATCCAACGGATTTGTAATAATAGAAGCGACTCCACCCGCAATCGAAGAACTAGATTTAAGGTAAGTATAAGAGTAACGATCAATAAATACACTGTAGAATAAAAATAAAATAATTTATGTCGTGGGTTAAAATAATAATAAATGCATGTGTGTACGGAATGGTACGATAATCGATAAGATTAATTAATGAACACTTCCATTAAGTTAAATTATAATGAGCTTTATAAATTCTAGCTTCTTATTAGCGATTATGTATGAGACACATACCAAAACAGATTTTCAAATAAACTTAGCGTTGAGCTAGAATCTAGAGCAGTAGTAGAACGTCTTCTGATGTACTTTTTGGTCTGAAGAATAAACAATTCTTAATAACAAAGATTTAACCAATGAGACGATAAAGTGGTCTCACCTCTTCAAAAAATAAAAAATAAAATGCTGAGAATGGGCCAAATGACATCATAGTTGCAACATATCCTTTGTATAAGCCTCGAATTCCTTCATTGCGCATTATAGTGCGAAAACCGTCAAAACTACCATTGTATTTCGGATGTGAACCCATAGATGTCTGAATGCTCTGCACTTGTAGGCGCTCTTTCACCACATCGACAGGCACAAATACTAGGCAACTAAAATACACAAATTCCATTTAAATAAGTTAATTTCACAAAATACATCCATAATTACCAAGCTGCTTCTGCAACTAATCCACCCAACAAATAGACCGTAAATTCATTGTGGATTAAGTTTTTTGATTCTGTATATGTTTTAAACCACTCATAAGTTGTTATATAAATACAAACACCTGGTACTCCACCAATTACCGCAGCTCCAATCCCTCGATACAGTCCACCAAACCCTTCAGTTGAAAGAGTTCTCTTCAAAACTTGACCAAAATATCGTGAAGATTTATCATCAAATTGTATTTTTGCTTTACATGTATCAATAGGGTGACAAATAAGTCTACCTACTAATCCGGAAGTGGCGCTTCCAAGCAAACTACAGTAAAAATCTATGTCCATGGAAGATTAAAAGCCGACAACAATTAATATTTTCCATGTTATATTCTTATATTCAATCATTCGCCATTTCAAATTAGAGCAAAATTCTGGAATTCTCATTCATCTGTGTGTGTCGTTCTTTTCTGGTTAAAAAATGAATGAACGAAATAGAAAAAGAACAATCTAACAAAAACTTGAAGAAAGTTGTTGAAGAAAACAGCAAATATGAATATTATTCATCTCTTTCAATGGTAGGTAGACTCAAAATTGCCACATATTATATGTCATAAAAACATTACGCTTTATGCATGCAAATGGTAAAAGATGGCATTGATTCTATGAAATTTGAACATTAATTTATCAATTTTAATTTTAATTTTTTTCCTAAATAGTGTTCAAAATTTTGAATCCCGGAATTGATTAATTAATTAATCGCTTCTTGTTATCTTGTTATATATATTATATATGTGATATATTCACACTCACTTATTTGTTAAATCACATATTCCATATATACTGTAAAATGGTTGGAGAAGAAGATGAAGTTGAAGAATTGCAAAATGATGATCAATTCGAACAACAAATGTTTAAAGCAATTAATAATCAAACAAGAGACACATGGGCTCAAGGTGGTCCACGCAAGAATGAAGTTCTTCGCGAATTGATAAAATGCTTTGGTTCGTTGGTACAATCATCTCCAAAGGGCAATACATTACCTGATCATAGAGGTCGTTTTGCTGCAGATGATTTGGAGTACACAAAATTGATCAATGCTGGAAAATACGTCAATAAAGCCAGAAAGTACGAATTATATCACAGATAACTTAATTTACAGTATTAAATATTATTAGTGGGCTGATCTTTTAATTTTAGAGCGCTTTACTTAAATGAGAACTTTGATACTCGAGAATTTTCTATTTTCATTGCAAAGAAAAATTGGGTCAGAAACAATTTAAGACCATTGATTGAATTGTGCGCCAAAGATGACTCGTAAGTGAATTATCTGTCATTATCTTCTTCAAATTATTTTTAACTTATATCATCTTATAACTATTAGCAACTTGGTTTTGAAGTGTTGTGGGTTAGCGATGGTGCTAATCAAACGAATGTCTGACAAAGCTTTAAAATATTTGCAAGTCGAAACGAAGAAAAAGATTAAAAAGCAAGATAATAAACAAGATAAAGGCGACGAAGAGGAAGTAGATCTAACGGATAGAGAAGGAGAAATAAAAATAGATGCACAAGAACAACTGTCAGTATTACTATTATTCAAAGAATCTCTATTAAGTGGTAAGTGTAAGACCATGCGATAAGTAAATAACTGGAACATCAAAAACAACAATATAATATAATTCACGATTTTATAGAGAAGTGCAATGAAGCTATAACAAATGCTTTCCGTGAATATTGGATGAAAGAATTGGTTCAAACAGATGAAAATAATAAAAGAGAAATTGCTCGTTGCTTTTCTTACTTGCGGTAAACACTATTTTCAACTTCCTATCTGTAATTCATAAATCACATCTTTTTTATAAATAATATTCTCACCAGTCGTTTATTGGCTATTGATACTAATCCTGCATGGTCAACTCCTGGAGAAATAATGAAACATAGGCAGATTCATTACAAGTACCTTATTCAGTTAAGAGTAAGACAATCAATTATCTTCATTTGAATATAACAAATTAACTAATTTTGAATACAATAAAATATTTATTTTATAGCAAATTTTAGCAGTTATCCCTGGTATTTGTAGTGATATTATGAGAAGCTATCATGACGATTGGTTGATCGATATAATCCTTATTATCTCATTTTCGTTTAGGTTTGATAATAATACATTCATATCTTCACATCGACAATCTAAAGTTTACCCAACTTTACAATCTTATTTTAGAGGATTTGAGGCTAAAGACTTGTTTGAAGTATGGAAGTCAGGTTCATTGATTGATAAATTTGAAGATTTTGAAAGTATTGATGATCCCTCTGACCCCCATTCTTTATCTAACAAATATTCATCAAAAGAAATCAACGTTCCTTCGAACCTACTGTCTAGTTCATCTCAAACAAAAGGGTTACTAACAAAACTTATGAATCGAGAAAAAATTGACCGAAAACTGGTTGCTGAGAAGTTTCACAATAACTCGACCCGTCATGGTCGATTTGGTGGTATGTATCAGATTCAAATGAGAAACGGTACCAGCAACACCTCACCAAACAACTCCAGCACAAACAATCCACAAAGCAATCAAAAAAATGATAAGAAAGATGTTGAACCTAAAACAGATAATAGAGTTCCAATGCGTCCAGTCATGATCCGAAGAAATCCATTTCTTACCGCAGATGCATTACTTCCTCAAGTCAAAGCAACAAAAAACAAGAAAAATCAAACTTTCTCACAGGTAAATATATCTGTTGCATATTATCTTTAATGATTTTATTCTCATTTTACAGTATCTATTCTTATAATATTTCGAGAAGAAAGGATCTGATATTGCTTCCCAGCATCTCTCATTCGAAACTAATACCAGTGACGAGAGGAAGCAAGCTTGTGTTGTTGTTGCCTCGCTAGTTAACTTACTGTCCAATGAAATATCATTCAAATCACTAGTAAAGCGTGTAAATGAAGACCTCCGGCGTGATGAAGGAAGAGTGGACATGTTTGTGGAATTGAAATATTTCGAAATATTGTATGTAACTTTGCATTATAATCGACTTAAACTTGAAGATGATTACCAGAAATGTGAAACAAATGAGAATGGAGCGACTAATTGGTCTCCTCAACTCAAAAATATCATGGATACGTTAGATAAGCTGTCATTCAATCGTGTTGTTCGATCAATTATCAAGGAAATTAATAATAAAAATCGTGACAATGTGTGCATTCCCATGCAGTTGTATTGTGAAATGATATCACACATACGAATATTACTACAATCAAGCATTGAAGGTAATCATATACTCATACATATTAAAATTATTCAAACACATAATATTATAGGTTAAAAGTGTCTCATTTACATAAATAAGTGGTTATAATATTTTCTTTTCTTTTGAGTTACTGCTCACAATAATACGTATTGGATATATTTCTTTTTTATTAATTATAAAGTTATCATAAATGCTATTCTATCCACAATTATTATACTATTCATCTTATGTTCTATTATTTTATGTTATAAAATGTTATAGGTCATCGCGATATTGCTATTGCTACATTATATCGTGTTTTCTACACTACAAACGATCGATTGGATCCATTGCTAAAAATCCTATCAGATTGGCAACCTTCCATATATTCTAAACAACACATCAATGCGATCGTGGAATTAGTACATGTCACACTTCGCACACTTGATTTAGCTGCGCAAATTTATAAAAATGATTCAATTTTAAATAATGAAAATAATAAATCACAAAAAAAGAAAAAAGACAAAAAAGAAATGGATTTAGAAACATATATTATTTCATGTGCACGATTTAATGTTGATGAATATTTCAAAAAAATTGCAAATAATAATACTATTCGATTATATACAAAATTATTATCAAATTATGAGAAAAATGATATATCTATTAATCAATATATTTATGGTTTCTTTGCTCGCATGATTGCATTCAAATTAGAACAAGACTATCGTCATAATAATAATGATAATAATAATAATAATAATAATAGTGATGATATTAATAATGAAGATATTATGAAAAATGATAATCATGATGAAGTAAGTTTAGGATATATGTTATTTAATATACAAACATTCCAAGTATTTTCATGTATTTTGAATGATCCTCATGTGCATTATCCAGAATATCGTTATTTAGAACCTTTAATCCGATTAATAAAGTCATTATTTAGACAATTCCAATATGCTGCATCAAAAAATCAAATGTTATTTGTTGAATTATTATTTCTTCATCCTTATGCACATGATTTTTGTCTTGAATTAGATAATATTTATCATGCTAATGATTATGCAATCACAACAAATGATGATATATTTATTCAAAAATCAAATAAAAAATATAAAAAACAATCAGAAGAATTATTATTATCAAATAAAAAGAAAGGAGTTGATGATTATGGAGATGAATTCGATGAAAATGTTGAATTTTCATTTGAAAATCAACATGAAGTTATAAGTAGTCGATTAAAAAATAAGAAAAGAAAAGGCAATAATAATGATAATAATAAAAATCAAACAAAAGTGAAGAAATTAAAGAAAAATAAAATCATATCTCAGAAGACAAATAATAGTGATGATGATGAGAGTATGGTTGATGCTAGTAGCGAAGATGACTATTTAAATAATGTTAAAGGAAGGTGAGATACGCACATTATTATTATCATTATTTTATTGTTTTTCTTCTTTATAAATATTATACCATCATTATGTATTATATAATCATCTTAATAATTCATTATTTTTCAATACCAACCAAAACAATTTCTTAAAATCAAACTGATATTAAAGTTTCTAAATTATTATGATAATTTAAAATATATTTTACAGAAAACCCAAGCAGCAGAACCTAAAGAAAGCAATGATTGATGATAATAATAGTATTGACAATAATAGCAAAGATGAGAATGCAATGGTATTATCCGATGAAGATAATAATAATGATAATAATGATAATAATGATGGCAATATTAATAAAAATAAAAATGTTAAAAATAATAATGATGATGAGCAGTCCACATTCAAAGAGATATTCGATGCCAAACCGTATTGGTAAATTTTTTATCAAATATAATAATATTATTATTTATTATTATTACTATAATTGTTATTATAATTATAATTAAAATGATTATTATTATTATTTTTAATTATAATAATAATTATTATTATGATTATTATTGTTATAATATAATGACTATTATAATTATTATATATGAAAATATGTTTAGGGAGGATGAGAATTCACCACAAGCCGAGAAATCATCATTATTAGACAAAATAATTGATGAATATTCCTATGATATCGACAATATTTCGATGAATAAAATGGGGAATAATCTCAAAGATTTGGATTCATTATTAGATTATAATAATGATGATGAAAATAGTAAAACAAATAATAAAAGTTTAAACAAACTGAAGAAACTCAACACAAAATAATCAAAATTTAGAAATAATAATAATAATGAAATATTATCATAATTATGTGTGTGTTGGGTTGCTATTATAGTTATTATGATGGTTTACAGTGGATGAATGGATATGTTTGATGTAAATAATGTATGTATTATGATTGGTTGGTAGTTGTGTGATTGTTTTAAATATCACTTACAGAGACTTGCTGGTGAAGAGGAAGAGGGAGAGGAAGAAGGGGGAAAGGAAGAAAAGAAATTATTTGAATGAATGAATGAATGAATGATGAGAGTTGCAATGATAATATTAATATTATAATGTGTTAAAATATTTTTCGATGAAATTAGTTTTATTAAAATAATTAATTAATTATTACTAGTGTGATATTATTTCTTTATTTCAATAATTTTTTATAGCATTTCAATTGATTCATGAGCATGAAATTTTGTTTAATAATCAGAATTAATCTTATTATAATAATATTATAATATAGAATTATAGTTATTATCATTAAAAATCTTGTTTGTCCAATTTCATTCATTATTATTATGAATAATAACAAATTAACATCATCATTTTCCTGTGATGGTATGAAATAGTAGAATGAAATGCCTGGACTGAGACTAACGAATGGCTGAGTAGGCATCTGTAGAATTCGGAATATGCACATTTTTCTCAGTCAAATATCCGATATACTATATGCTATATACCACCTATGCATATATTTAATGTTATATTCAATCATTTTAACATTAAAAATATGTTCATAAATTCTAAAAATATAATCAAACATATTCTATCATAGACACCTTACCCCTTACCCCAAGTATAATGATAATTCTAACATTAATAATTTAAAAACATATCATCATCAGTATTTCTTTGATCTTCTTCTTCTCGTTTCCTTTGTGCTTCCATTAAAATCAAAAATAAACTTCTTTTTTTCCGAATGACTTCATACCATACCATCACATTCTTATGAATGACTTGTGAAGCTGTGATCCGTTTCTCAATCATTGCTGACTTCTCTAGACGGGCTTGTAAAGTATTATTCTTTTCAACAATCTACATTATGATGATTATTTTTTTGAAGAAAATAATATAAATATGAATAATGGATGAAAATGATTCTCACCTGATTTATCATAGCTTGTCTAGGAGGTGGTTGTAAGATTTGTAAGGAATCAAACATTACTGAACCAACCTATCATAACACCAATAATAATAATAATAACAATTATTATTATTATTATTATTATTATTATTATTATTATTATTATTATTATTATTATTATTATTATTATTATTATTATGTTTCAAATGATAATTGTATGTTGATATCTTTTTATTCAAAATTATCGACCATAAAATGGAGAAATATCATAATAATGATAATAAAATAGTTTGATTATAAAATAATGATACAGAATATAATTAATTATATAAATGAAAATAATAACATTTCCTCATCATAACATTTTAAATTTGTTCAATTCTTAAATAATAATAATAATAATAATAATAAGATAACGATTATATTTCCATCCGAATAAATGATGCATTCGAAAAAGATTATCGTAAATGCGAAACTTACCACAGTAAATGATGGATTATTATACAAATCTTGTAAATGATGCTTTCTTAAAAATTTCAGTTTCTTCGCTAAGGCTTCATATTCCTGCACAACCATAAGCAATAGTAAATATTAATAATATTGAATAATAATAATAAATAATAACAATAATAATAACAATAATAATAATAATAATAATAATAATAATAATAATAATAACAATAATAATATATATAAATTTTTTGAAATTAAGCAGCTTGAATTTAAAAATTGTTTTTTGCTGGCATTTATAAAAAAGAATAATAATATTATTTAATAAGATTATTATAAAATATATATGTATATTATTTATAAAAAATAAAATAAAAATATAATAATAATAACAGAAAATAATTTGTGAGATATTAATAATAAATAACAAGAATATTAATTATGTTTCATTGAAATATGTTTGGTTTGGGATTATCAGTATTTTCTTATCGATTTTCTCACATTGCTCAGATGACAATTATTATGATAAATTTAAATGCGAATAGTAGAATATATTCATACTATTAGCTTGATAATTTGTCTGAAATCAGTCATATAGTTTACTTCTTGAAACTAAAGTTAGTAAATATTAATTCTCATGGATTTTCTACTATCTATTCTTCTGGTGATGATGATAGGATATGATGTCATGTACGGTGAAAGGTAATGATGATAATAATAAATGATACGTACATATTTTGTCAATGAATTCGCATCAACTGACATATGATTCTTCCGAATATTATGAATCAAGTTATTCGCTTTAATCTGAGCCTAAAACATTCACAAAATAGTTATAATTGATCGAATATATTGATCATGTACATCAGAATGAAACAATTATTTTTATCATAATGATGTTACAAAATGCTTGTATGTCACTTTGCTTACACCAACTTTGTATGATAGATAATTAAGCCCAATTCTCAAACGCTTGACATATATCAAAAGAGGGAATTTTAATTCAAACACAATAATATGATAATTAATCGTAACAATGTATCTTATGACTGCATATGATTTGATCATATGGTTCACAAAACATTAATCTTAATTATTGAATATTTTATTTTCACTTACCAATACTCGATTAGCAAATGATCTTCTAATTGGGTTACGTGATATGTCAATTCTATAAATGGATGTGTTGTTCATCAGTGCTGTCTCAAGAAGAGTTATGGATGAATCATTCAAATTGCAATTAGACATTCTTAGTAATTGTAACGTATGAGTTTCTGCTAATCCATCTACTAAGTTAATGATACCATCATAGCCGAAACTATTATTCGATATGTCCAATTCACGTAATCCTTGCCTTAAAAATAACAGATACCACACATTAATAAACATGACCAATAAGCTAATCAATGAATGAAATGATAAACAATTTTTAGCAACGCAAAAGAAAGCAACATACATAATTATGATAAAAATATTATCCAAAGCTTTACCAGAAATAAAAATCATTATTATTGCAAATATTTTATTTAAATTATAATATTTTTTAATATTTTTTAAGATTTACCCATTTCCAACGATGAGTCCACTATGACTTAATAATGCTAATTTTAATGACTCACAACCAAAACTTAAACAATTATTCCCACTTAAATCAAGCACTTGTAGGTTAACCATGTTACAGACAGCATTACCAATAAGCATAATAAAATCATCGCGCAAAAAATTTCGAGCTATTTTTAATGTTTGAAGTGGTATTGAATGAACTAAAGCATTGGCAATGCTCGTTATACCTATAAACAGTTAACGAACGTGTTAATTTAGCGATCAGCCAAGGAGTTCGTTCAATGGAAATAGACGGAAGTTATTAGACAATATATAATAAACCATGTGATATAAAAATATTCCATTTCGCAAGCATATGTTAATTGAGCGTCTCAATAATTATATATAAGCGCAACAGTACATACAAAATACTGGAATAAATGCGATATGACAAATTATAATGCCGCAATATAATGATTAAACCATAATATGATTATACAATACTTTCTATGATATTTTGTTATAACGTTTACAGTGAAAAATAATCTTTTTAAATTTATATTATGAATAATATTTATAAAAAATAATTACGACAATAATTCTTCTAAAGATATAAATATTTAAAATATATTATGATATATTGTACCTTCCGGATTATAATCTCCTAATGGATCTATTCCACCCATATTATCTGATATATCTAAATAAGTAAGAGTTGATCCTATTCCTAAACCTTGCGAGACTATTTGAAAAGCTTGGCTATTTAAATTATTAAATCGACATCTTATCCCAGTCCCTCCTATTTGACATGAACTTGAAACTTTGATTTGAAATTGACTTTGACGGAAAAATTTCGAAATAAAATAAGATAAACCTTTATATTCTCGATTAGCTTTTCCAATAATATTATTTTCAGAAATATCAATGCATTGAATACGTGTCGTTAACAAACAATTCGTTAATTCAACCACATAATCTTTTTTGTGCTCATTACTTGGATGTGGACGATGATCAAATAAGTGATTTCCTGCCAAATCTAACGCAATAACATTAGGACATCTTTTCAAATAGCGATTAAGAAGCTTGAAGAAATCAACCATATTGCGGGGAATCAATATATCATCAGCTGTAATATTATAACTTAAATTGATATGTTTGATATGATGCTCAACGTTACTATTCACAGCATGATCAATGCGTTCTATCATCTTCATTTCATCACGACTGTATGACTTAGAGGGTATAAAATTATTTCCATATGCTTCAATGCTATGATTTTTTATTGCTTTTAATACACCTTCCAATCCAAGATTTTTTGCAGACAAATCCAAATATTCTTCAAAATCTATTCCATCGTATGATAGACCATTACAATTATTTAAGATTGTAACGTTATCGGATATTACTGATAACGATTGTGCTACACTACTCGCATCATCGGAAATAAGTATTAGAGGCAGATCAGATGATTCAGATTTTAAAAAGCTATCAACATAACTATTCTCATTTATAGTTTTACTTTGCACGTTTTCAGAATCATTAGAAATATGGGATGGACTACTAGACAATAAGTTTACGCCTGGCTCAATCATATCATTAATTTACTGATTACCAATATTCAATATAGATATTTCAATATAACTATGTAATATTAATAATTATATCAATAATAACTAATGTATATATTTTTTTATTTGGTTGCACACCTGGCAAATTGGCAAGGTTATAAGTTTTAAGGTTATATCAACTGTTTTCGAATAGTATTAGGTTAAATTATTTGTTCATAGCCCTGGATACGTAAAAAAATATTCAATACTCATACTTCATACTTCAACACTTTCATTATAATTTGTCGAACAAAAATGTTTTATTTTATTTTTACTGCTGACTTATTAATTATTTTGATCTCTAATTGATATTACTTACACATATTAATATAATTTTTGTTATAACTCTAATAGTATTCTTTCAGTTTCAGGTTAATATTATAACAACTCAACACAAAATACATAAAAACGTAACGGTTTTTTACGAAAAGGGGTAAGTTACGAAAAGGAGGGGGTATCCTATACGAGTATAATCATACTTATTATTATCATATGATTGGCTTTTGTCTTGTAAAGTTAACTGCTGAGACTGTGATATCACCTGTAAATAAGATTCTCTTGCAAGCATACGATGATTTTCAAAGAATTGCAATTCTTCAAATATCTATAACAATAGAAAAACATAACGATAACATGCGAGTTCGCGATATTTAAAAATATGGTAAAGGAAGTCAGCGTATTAATCGAGTGATAAATAAAATTATGAATCCACAGCAGTAAAATAAACAACAATAAGAATAAAATACAACGTTAATTAACATGAAGTTACAGGTATCAAGTTGGAATGTTTTAGCTGATTGTTATATGCAAAGGCAAACTTTGCAGTCTTTCCGATTTGCTTCTGATTCAAATTCAATAGTTTCATCAATGTGGGCGAAGCGTAGCCAACATATAGCATCAATATTTGAAGCAGCTAGAAGTGATATATATTGCTTACAAGAGGTCGATCATGATGATTTTTACAGGGAATATTTTTGTAATAAAAATGGATATAATCATCTATACCTACAGAGACCCACAAAAAGTGATGGTTGCTTCATTGCATACAATTCCAATAAATTAGAGCTTTGTCGCTTTGACAATATACAATTGAATGATTTAAGTGTTTTGGATTATGCAAGTGGAGTGAATAGCAATAGAAATAGATTTTTGAAACACAATGTTGCTCAAATTGCAGAATTTAAATGCCGAACAACAGGCTCGTTGTTCACCACCATCAATTGTCATATTCATTGGAATCCAAATCTAAAAGAAGTCAAATTTGCCCAAGTAAAATATATTTTAGACAAATTACAAATATTTAACAATCTATTTCCTATGAGTACTCCTCAACCTGTTCTGTTTTGTGGTGATTTTAATTCATTTCCAAATTCGGAAATTTATTCGTTGATAACTTCGCATCTATTGAATAATAATATAAAAGAAGATAATAAATCTTCTTCATTATTAAATAATATTATAAGTGGAAATGATAAAAGTGGCTTAAAGAATAATTTTCCATTAAATGATGTACATGGACGTGGTTATTTACAGAGTGATTCTTATTTGTATGGACCGGGTACAAAATTTTTATGTGATTCAACATTAATTAAATTAGCAAGGTGGATGCGCGTATTAGGAGTTGATTGTGCTATGCATGTTGATGATTCATCTTTTAATGTCAAGCCTAATTATAATGAACTATTTAACAGAGCTAAACATGAGAAACGGATTTTGTTAACCACTAGTCGAAATATGAGAGAAAGAGCAGCTTGTCCACAAAGCTTTTTAGTTCAATCGAATAATTTAGAGCAAGCCATAATTGGTATTTACCGCGAATATGGATTAGAGTTAGATAAAACAAAATTTTTAACTGTTTGTGGGAAATGTGGAGGTGATATTAACGAGGTATGCAATTAATAGTCAATTTATCAACTTTTAGTTAGTTTTGATCAATTTAATTTTTGGTTGAATTGCATAATAGATTGATTTCAGTGATGTACGATTGATGGGGAAAATATTTCCATCGGATCGAAGTGTTTTTGCATGTATCAATTGTGCCCAGGTATGTGGAATATAATAAGTAACCATTTATGCACTCATAATAAGTACTTAATCTAATTAATCAATAATGCAACATTAATAGCCATATTGGTGGAATGAAGATGAAAACAGCTCCCCTGCTAAAGCTATGAAGCTAGCGGATTATTTGCATGATATGATTTCTGATGGATTAAAGAGTTTTCATGAGAAAGAAATCTTGGAAAAAGAAATTGATATAATAATACCCAATGATGAGAATACTACTACTTATGGTAACAGTACTGCTGAGTTATCCAGTATGTTTAAGTTAAGAGACGAAATAATTCTTAAAAATAAGAATATTTCGTCATTAAAATACGATCAAACTGCAAATAATGGAACATTAACAGAATCGAAGGATTTTGAGACATCGGAAATAGTACTAGAAGATGAATTAAATTCTTATTCGAATTTGAATGAATCCCAGGGATCACTTCTTAGAAGTGTTTTTGAAGAGGAACCTCTATTGACGAATTGGAATGGAAATTTTTCAGGGTAAATTATTTTTCTCTTTCGAATACATTTAATTGAGAACAAAACAATATTTATATTTGATATTAACATTTTAGAACATTAGATTACATATTCATATCTAATAAATGGGACGTGTTACAAGCTGAAGTTTTTCCGGATGTTGTTTATAAAAACATTTCAGTTAAATCCAATTTCTGCGAAGAATTTGAATCGTCATTTCATACTACAGATAATCATAGAATAGGTTCAGATAATAATATTTTGAATGTTAGAACAACGGAGTCATTGCCAAACAATGAATGGCCCTCTGATCATTTGATGTTAACATCTATTCTTCATTTAAATATAAATTAAAAAAAGAGTATTTTGTTTGTGTTATTTGAAATGTGTACTCTATTTCACACATATGACAACAACAGATTAAAATATTCTTCGGTATTTGTTAGTGGTATAATTTTTCATTAATATTTTTAACTTAATGGTTGAAAATTAACCGAGGTTGCGAACGCTTCATGTCATTAGAAGTTACCTTCCGCAACAATCAACTTTTATCTGTAGTAAAAGAGGTTTAGTTACTGAGGAATCTACAAAATCATCCTGATAATAAGAGTAAAGGAAATACTAATAATAAGTGTGTAGCTCGGTAAAAAGTAAGTTCCACAGAAACAATAGAATGTGAATGTGAAGACCTGGTGAAGAATGTGAATTTATTGAACTAAGATGGAAACTCTTTGAAAGAACTACGGGATTCTAATTTTTTGAAACTAAATACAATTTAAAATTAATTTCTCTATGATTTTAATTTACATGTAGTTGCATCAAGTCCAATCATAAAAATCGAAATACATAAATATATGGTATGTTATAAACTAAATCTGCGATATATTATGATAACAAAAAAATAACAAAAATAAAATAATAAATAATAAAGTAACAAAATCAAAAATGTTTGAGTGACAAAAATTTGAAAATGATAACATTGATTATACAGATCAAATAAGCAGAATAGTGATGAATCATTGTTCTATCGGTTCTATGGTGTCTTCAATTAAATCAGATTGGTTCAAAGAGTTTTCTTTCTCAAATACAACCAAATTATTATTATATTTTATATCATTTTCTATTGTTGGTGTCCTTTCTGTATTAACTGATATAAACGAATCTTTTTGAACTTCATCGAATAGTTTTCGCAATGTTATTCCTCTTTCTATGTTCACACAAAAGAGTATTGGTAATCCAATTCCGAATTGTATGGCACAAACGATTGCCACAATATTCCTGAAGTAATCCTTTCCATAGACTATTATTAATGATGATATTATTGCTGAGCCAATCCATCCTGTTGCATCCTGTGATAGTTCATACAAGGAAAAGAGACGAGCTTGTCTATTTTCTGGCATTAAAGTCGTTAAAATACTTCTTGAAAAAGCTGTTATAGATCCAACTTGAAATCCAGCAACAACAGCTAAAATTATTATTTGTGTGCCAGTATGAACTGTTATTACGAACAAAGAACACAGCAATAATACAACCATATTTATTAATATTACTTGCTTCGGTAATAAAATTTCAATTTTCAGTAAATACTTGTAAAATATAACTCCAGCTAAAGCTGAAATAATACCAAGTAGGAAAGCCGCTCCAAGATAAATGATGCTCAAATGAAGCACACTTACACCAAGCACTGCTGCTACACTTACTGCTGTATTGGCAGCACCAGATAGAAATATGAATGATAGGATAAATAGACCGAGATCGCGCATTGGCAAAATAAAACGAAAGTTTCCCAACTGTTCAGATAATCCTATTTTAAGACCACCGTATAATAATTGGAATATATTACCATCCAAAGATTCAGGCAGAGTTGGTCCGATTCCAATTGTTGGTGACAAGAAATACTTGGTGAATTGTATAAATAAAAGATACCATATTCCTATAAACGCCATAGGTAGCAAATATGTCACCCATAAACTATTAAGCTTTACAACAAAGTAGAGTATAGCTAAAATCGGACCAGCAACAACCAAAAATAACAACATTCCGATGTATCCAGTAAAGTTGCTTCGACTGCTTATCTGATGAGGATCTTTCTCCTTTGATATACCATCTAGCAATCCCTCGTAAGCAACATCACCTATTCGTACTAATGTTTTTGAACAAATAACGAGTATTATGGCGAGGTATACAGCGCCACCAGTATAGCAAAATATAAAAAGAATATGCATAATTGCAGCCAAAGTACTACAAATAAGCAAAGTCCATCTTCTCAATGATCCAAATTCTATGATAGGTGTGAATGCAATATATGATACCACTGTAGTGACAGAATAGGCAACAACTACTTGACTCCATAACGCACTTCCTCGAGAAGAACCAAACTCTGTAGTACCCAAATCAACAATCAACAATGGCATAAAATAACCAAAGGAATAATTTGTTACTTTTAAGCTGAACTCATAGACTGCATAAGCTACAACATTTGCATCAGAATCCATTGAAAACGGAGAGAATAATCTGCGAAATATCTCTTCACCTTTCATGTTGTTATTCAATACTATAATACTATTGATATTTTCATTTGTATAATTACTGTATATATACGATTTACGATCAGCAGTTTCAAAAATGCTTTGCCGGAATAATTAATATTCTACCATTATTTGACTAATCCGCGGATTGGTCAAATGGTCAACACATTTATTCCCTGGCAAAATGTGATCGTGCGTTCGAGCGAACTGTACCCCCGCCATCCACATCCAGGTGTTTACGCCACCTGTAGTCCGGCCCGATTAAATGATCAACTCACCCAGCGATTCGCACCCGGGTCATTGAGCCCGTGCTTCGCTTCCAAAGAGCGAACTGTACCCGCCATCCTCTCTTATCATTCATTCATCCATCTTTTAAATTTATTGTTTGTTTGAAATTTTGCTTTACATAAAGCTTTTCCTTTTCAACTATCTACCGAATGTTCGAATCTGAGAATCCCTCAGGGATTAAAATATTTGGATTTTGAAATACCGGTAAATAAAAGAATCATGAATCATTATATTATATCAATAGTCAATATTAATATTTATTGATAATTGATTGGTATTTATATTTCAAAATTTTATTAACTGTTTAAAATCACTTATTTTTGATATGTTACAATTGTTACAATATCTTCTTATTTTTCCTTAGTTTAAATGTCTGCAGTACCAACATCCAGTCCAACGTTTTCTCCAACTACTGATACTTCCGTTGTTATAGGCATATTTATAGCAACTTTAGGAGGTATTCTATGTGTAACTGTAAGTATTAAATTGATAAGATAATACAAATATTTCTACTAATTTAAAATATTATAAAATGGATGTTCATATTGATCATTTTACAATTGTACTATAGGTCCTATATTTTCTCTATGGTAACTACAGTTATGAAAGAGACCTTCAAACAAGAATTTTAAAAGCAAGAGAAGAAGAAAATCAAAAATTAGTCGATGAATTTTCTTTTGACAATCAAAACTCCAAAAATAAATCAATAGATAAAGGTCTTTCTCATTCTAAAGATGGATCAAATAAGAGCTACTCAAGTTTTAGCTCAAATCCCCTCACATCAGAAGTGCGAAATTAATGTTTATGAAGTAGATGCTCGTTTTTTGAATAAATTTATCAAATTTATTGATTATATGAATATATAAAGAAGATATTTGAAGAACGAGAAGATCAAGATTAACATCGATAAAATATAATTATGAATTCTTTGCGAATAAAAAAATGATACAATAATTAATAAATTAAAAAAAGAATACAAATAATGCCAATAACTTAATTCATACTATTATTTTTACATATAAACATGAGCCGGCTTTAAGTTTTAAAAGTACATACATTTATTATGATATTATTAATAATATATCAAGAAAAAGTTGTAAAGAAGCGATCGAACAATTGATTATGTTGAATTCAAGTGGCTCATAGTTCTATCTAATGTAGCTTTGATAAATTGATGAAATTCTTCAAAAGAGATTGTATCATCACCATTTGCATCAATAGTATGGACAATGTCATCAACATAAATGTTAGTGTCGAATCCATCCGCAGCATCAGCAGCCATCACTTCTCTCATGACACGAGTGAGTGCGATTTTAAGAAGACCCTTTTTAAGTTCTTTAGAACCTTCAACACTAAATATATCAAAATAAACTTGAGCTAATGAAGAATAATCACTCCAATCAACATCGCTCTCGAATCTGGATAAAGTGAACAAAAACTCAAAATAATCAACTAACTCATTATTATCCCAATCAAAAATATTGAATATTCTTCGAGAACACAAATGAGATAAATGATCAATTCCACTCAAAATATCTTTGAAAGTTTCAAATGGAATTCCAGGATGATTCATGGCCATCTCAACACCATCTATTGCTCCAAGTTTCGCTAAAAACTTATCCTTTAACAACAAAATATCACTTCTAGTTAGCAGAGTTTCTACCGCAATTTCACTTGAAGCAGCAGAAACCTCGCTGTGTGGTGAGCTTACTTTCTCAAATTCGTCACCACTAGATCCAAGTGAACCTATTGATCTTTGAGTGCTATTGAGAATTGAAATATTGCTCAAAAGAAATGTTCTAAATCGTTTCCTCGCATTTAATTGTCTTATTCCACTGAAGTATGATTCTCCAAGATTTTTGTTGACGCCCACTGAAGGTGTAGATTGGACGATCCATGGGTGTTCGAGAATTTGAGTGCATGTTATTCTTGTAGTTGGATTTGGATCAAAAAGTCTAGATAGAAGATGTCTAGCTTCAGGAGATCTTCTCAAAGATGGGATTGGTCTTGTGAAATTATTATCAACAATACTTTGCAACAAGGGAAACTTATCCAAATGTTGATTAAATGGAAGTGCACCCACAAGAATGGTATACAGAATACATCCAGCTTGCCAAATATCACTAGCTCTGGAATATTCCGCTTCACCAGTATTAAGTGCTGTCAGAATTGTCTCTGGGGCAGTGAAACAAAGTGTTCCAAGAAATTCCGGATTATTTACATTTAGTGGAACATTCAAGCATTCTCTATCCCATAATGAACACGCTTGTCCAAAGTCTATTATTTTTACACTATCACAATCAACCCCTTGAAAAACTAAATTTTCTGTCTTTAAGTCGCAATTTATCACATTTTTAACATCATGCACTTCTCGCAATGCTCGAATAAATGTACCAAAAATAGATATTGCTTCTAACTCAGTAAAGGAATTTGCAGCTTTCGCGTGTTCCAATATTCTATCAAATAGTTCTCCACCAGAAAGTTTTTCCAACACGATAATAGGATAACGATTCTTAAATTTCTTATTAATAAATCTGGAAATTAACCCTTCTTTAGAATCATTGAATGTTGCTTCAATTTGGCAAAGACCATTTATTCCTTTTAAATTTTTCAAATTGTCTATTTCACGCAATATCCAATTCAGATCAGGCTTCGAGTTTGTGTAGCCAAAGAATTTCATCACAAATTCCTTTTGATCACTTCTTCGACGAGCATTCATCACCACACCATATGAACCCAACGAATTCTCCGATAGCATACCATAAATTAAGTAATCCGCAATCGTGCTCATGGTAGAAATATTTTATTACAGCAGATTTGTAAAATAACAAAGTTTGTTTGCGGTTTGTTAAAAATATTGGTATCAATTTTGCTACAGTATATTCTTATATTCTACAGTATTTGTTTTATCTTCTATCATGAGCAAGGATAAATAATATTTAACATTTACTTATATAATATACAGTAATTTCTAGAACATTATCCCGTATCTATCTGTTAAATATCATTCCGAGATTTCCCTGTTTTCTTGTTGAAGAAAAGATGACCAGAACAGGATGTTGATTTATTAATTAATTCATTCATTCAAAAAATGAATGAATGAAAACTGTTAAGTAATAATATATATCATATTTTATATACAATACTGTACTTGTAATAAATAAAACTGGTTAGTATTTATTATTAATAGAAAAGTAATTGCAATGAGTGTGGATGACGAACAAGACTACTTTGATTATGAAGGAGTTATCTGGAAGTTAAAAAAAGGTTTGACTGGATCGTATTGGAAAGAGCATTGGGCTCGACTTGCTTCTGACGACCAAGGTGGTTATTTCTTCATTTATAACGTTCTGTATTTATAAAAGATTTTAATACTTTCAAATAATTTATTCCAAAGGTAACTTGGGATTTCTGCAGTGGCCCGGAAAAGTTTGTCCAAAAGATACAGAACCACCAAAATATATATTTCAACTGAAAGACTGTCATATAGAAGAAAGTAGTTTACGAAAATATTGTTTTCAACTCAGTATACCTAATGAAAAAGAAAAAATTGTATTTGCACTTAATGATTTTGATACGTTCGAAGCATGGCACGAGATACTGTCGGAGTTTATGATGGAGAATCATAATGCAGGATTAAATCAAAACTCCTCTCATGCTACTTCAATCATGTTAAATAATGAATTACCTATTGTTCCAGAGCAAAAGACAGATAACAAAACTCCATCGGTAGTGTCAAATGTAGATGAAGGTGCCAAATCATCCGTTTCAAGTCAACATCGATTTAATAATGCTTTGAAAGCAAATAAACTATCAATTAGTGAAAAAATATACATTACAAACAGTTCTAACAATAACCATTCCTCAAAAATGAAAATCAAAACCGATTTATACACAAAAGATGAGAAATCGAATATGAACGATAATGATGCTTTCTTTAATTATTTGAAACCTTTGAAAGAAGATTTAATTGCAGATTTTTTCTATGAAAATGATGTTACTAAGGTAAACAATTAATTATTCAATAATTGAACAAAATATGTTCAAATAATTTCTATTGTCTTATTTGTTGTTTTAGAATCCTTTGAATCCTTCCATTAAAGAAAATGATTTAAGAAAACTGTTTCGTCGAATCGATTCCTCTTTGAACTCTACATTTACTTGTGCATATATCAAAAGAGAAATATTTAATGAAACTGCAGGTATTGATCACAAGCCTCTTAAATGATTTTTGTATTCTTTCTCTGAATGCATTATTATTATGTAAGAATATTATGTGTAATAATTTTTTTCCATATACTTCATATTTTTACAGGTAGCTTAGTTCAGTACAAATCATTTAAGCAATGGTGGGAGAAACATAAGGAAATCATAAATTCTTACAATAAATCTAAATTATTTAATATCAATAGTATTTTCAGTTCATCAAATTTGTCTAATATTAATAATAGCGAAACGTGTCATAATCAGATATTATCAGAGAACTCGTTGCTGTTCTGTGGTATCATCGATAATCAGAATATAAATCAATCAAATTTATTTTCATTTCTGTTACGTGCTCGTGTACCACATGCAAAAGAATCATATAAAAGTAAAATCGATCGTTTAAGACAAATTGTCACCACTCCTGATAATAACTTTGATTGGAACGAAGTGTATCAAGAAGCTTTAGAAAAAACTTTTTCCACACAGAATTGTCGTATCAACCAATTAAATGACACAAGCTATAATAATAATGGTGGAGATGACCAAAGTATTGACTTCAAGTCAGTTATTAGTAACAATCATAAACAAAATCAAATAAAAACAAATGAATTTCCGACTTCCGAATCATATCGTCAAGCATTTACTGAAGAAGATATTTTTAAAAGTAGTATTGAATTTGTTGAAGTCAAAAGTGCTTTTAATGAAATTGCTACTAAAGGTATGCTTTTTCATACAAATTATTATTATTTATTATTTATTAATTGATGTTTTATTTGTATAGGTGCAAAGATTATCATTGATGAGTATACACTTCCTAATACTTTGAAAACAATTCCAGAAATATTCATAACAAATAATGTCAATATAAACACATCATCCAACACAGCATTTCCACAGAAAACATCTCATGTTTTCAAATATTGTGGCTTGTTATTTACCATCTGTGAAAGTCAACCAACACGTGATGATTTGAATCCATCAGAATCACATAAAAAACAATTATTTATGATTGATATGATGAAACACAAAGAATTAGGAAATGAATTGAAAGGATTAATTTCTATTCAAAATTCCATAGAATTATTATATACTTCATTTCAAATTAATGAAAAATGGCAATATGAAAAATCACATTCCAAATATTATGATAAATCACATAATTATCATCATAATGAAGATAATAATAATAAAAATCAATTTTTCAAACCTTGTACTTTATTATCTACTTTGATTGATTATTGTGGATTTCGAATTAATGTAATTGCACCGATTCGAATTGAAGAGAAGAACACTTTATTACATGGTTATTCAAAGCAATATGAAGGATTATTTGTTGATATTTATCCTGAAATAAATAATATTATTACAAAAATATCTTCTGATTTAAATCTTAAAATGAATCAAATTATTGTATCATTATCTAATAAAATAATTTCAGAAAATGAAGAAAAAAATATTTTAAATGAACAATCTGTTACTATTTTATCATCTGATTTACAAGTTCATGAAGCAATCGATGATGCGAGAATATTCTTATTAAATTTTAAACAACTTTTTCCAAGTTTATTATCAAAACAATCGAATGAAATGGTATTCAATAATAACAATAATAATAATTTATTATCAAAAATGAATTTAATGAGACCAGAATTTATCAAACAATATTCTGAATCATTAATATCATCGAGTATACTTACCAATAATCTTCACTTCACAGATAATAATAACAATAATAATACTGATAATAATAATAACAATAATTATATTAATAATAATATTCAAAACATGAAGAGTCATTTAAAAGCATGTTCTTATTTATATACTACATTATTACCACAAATTAGTATAAAATTAGATGAATTTAATAATAATTGTATGTCATTTGATTCCTTTTCAATTACAGAATATTTACATAATAATGGAATTAATATTCATTTAATGGGTATATTATTTACTCTCTCAAAATCACCATATTCAAAACATTTGTTATTATGTGAAATGATTGGAAGGGCTTGTAAAGTATTATTAAGATATTCTTTAAGAACTTTAATTAGAAAAGGAAAAGTTGAAAGTATTTTAGCTGAAATTCGAAATAAAAGTCGTAAACATGATTTTATTGAACAACAAGAATTAAATTTATTACAAAGAAAAGAATTAATTTTAGATTTTTATAATACTATTTTTGGAAAAAATGTTAAGAATGATTATTTTTGGGAAGGTATGAAATTAATAATATTAAATTTATATTATGATAAATAAATTTTTAATAACTTTTTGATTATAATTATTATTTTATCTTTCATGTGGTATAAATTCTTTCTATTAAAAAAAATTATTTAATATGTTTAATTAATGTCTGATGATATGAAATGAAGCTATATCTATTTTCGAAATAATAAAATATATAAAAAACGGTTTCACATAATCATAATTGTGATACTTAGACAAAAAAACGTATTGCATGCTGCATGGGACCTCATCATCCTCATCATTAGATAAGATAAAATTCATTTCATTCCATGCATCATGTTATCTCTCATGTTGATAATAATAATATTTTTCATTATAATTATATTTTATTATTGAGTCGAATTAATTTTATGATTATTTTTTATGTAATAATTATAGTGACATTAAATGATATTCTCTTCGACAAGTTTGGTATCAAATTATGTAAAGCGGATCGAAGTGTATTAATTTACATGCCTCAACTGCTTCATTCCATTCAATATCATACAAATACATTCCTTCATGACATATCATATTCGCTCCTGCAAAATCAATCCTTCAGTACAACCATCAATTATAATAATAAAAATAATAATAATTATAATAATAATATAACTAATCCATTCACATTCGATCATTTTATAAATGTATTAAATCCTAATAATAAAATGAAATTATCATCTCTTTTCAAAACAGGTGAAATGCTTACAATCATATCATTAGGTGATCATTATTTATCACAATCATTTCTGAAAGAAGCGATATTATTATATAATCAACAATTATCATTATTATCATTATTTTTAAATGATAATTTTCAAAATAATCAGTTAATATTTGCAACAAAATATGAACCAACTCAAGAGACGCTCGACAATAATAATAATAATAATTGTTCATTAATTAATCATCATTATTTAAATCAAATCTTATTAATTCAATACAAACTAATATTAACGTTATACCTTAACAATGAATATACTATAGCTAAAGAAATGATCATAAATATTAATAAAAAACATGCTCAGATGAGATGTAATATGACATTTATTCGAATATTAATGATTTTGATGTGCATCGAATTCAAAGAATATCATAATAATATTAATAGTAATAATAATAACAAAAATAATAATCACGATAATAATAATAATAATAATAATAATAATAATAATCAACGTGAAGATAAATCAAGAATTTATTTTGATTGCTGTTATGAAATGATATGTTTATTAGTAACAAATATTCATCCATTTATTTCATTACTAATGACATTATACAGTGATTTATATTCTTCGATTCTAACCATTCAACCGGACCAAACCAGCATCCCGGCACTTCATAATGTAACTGTATCCCCCGGTGGCGATATTATTATGAACAAATCCTATGCAAGTCATGCAAAAACTATGATGTTATTAAGTCGATCTACTTTGATTAAGTCTGTGTCAATGAGTGGTATCGAAAATCAATTATTATTATCGTTGTACGATACGAAAATCAGTTATTTATGTTTACATGATGAAACAAATGTTTATGCCAAACAATATTTTTTGAAATCACTTTCATTTTATCAATCATTAATTAATACAATTCTATCATATAATAATAATGATAATAACGGTCATATTAATTATAATTTATTATTATGTCAAATAAATGAAGAAATTTCGAAATGTTTTTATGGATTACTTGTTTCTTATTCGTCCATGAATGAATTAGATATCGCGATACAGTATGGTTTTGATTGCTTAGATAATTTGACAAAACAAATTCAATTAGTTGATAATAATAATAATAATAATAACAATAATAATAATAATAATAATAATAATAATAATAATAATAATAATAATAATA